>JARHVA010005478.1:937500-947500 GCA_037957365.1 Torreya grandis
CAGAGCATCATGTATACTAGATTAACAAATATTGCACCTATTTAGGATCCTTAGCAATACCACCAGTTTATTACACTAGGTTCATAGTGGCAAGATATGAACATCCTTTGGATGAGATCATAGGGTAGTATTTTTCCTTTCAAATATTTCAAAAACATCAAAAAAATTAAAAAATTCAAAAATATTTTTTGTATTTATAGGTTTTATTAGGTCCTTAACATATACCTTTTTAGTTCCATGTTGGTATATAACATATATTTTGTTTATATATAAAAATTTGTTTCATGCATCTTTTGAGTATGATACATGAATACATAGATACATAATCGATGCACTTTCATATGTTGGGCCTTCCCTCTCCTCATGTCATTTGGACATTGAGGTGATCTAATTCTGTTATCATGATGCATATAGATTATATCATTATATGGTCATTTTTACATACAAGTTTTATCCATGCTTATACCTTTTGTAGTGTACTTTATATGTTATGTACTTAATAATTCTACTAACACATATGATCCATAGACTAGTATGTTATGTTTATGCTAGTTGCTTATGCTTTCATTCATGAAATTAATTGACTATCTTGCCTTGATATTGTTTTACTTATTTGAGCATTTGAATATTCTCCATTGTTTGTGGACCCCATGACTTTGTTTTCTATTTAGAATTTTAATATGTCATCCCTTTTTGTATGATGAAATTTGAACATGTTATTATTACTTTTGTGTGGCATTTGAACATGCCCCTTACTTGAGGTCTCTTTGGACCATTGTATTTTTGACTTGCTTTGAGTGTTGTTGTCTATGTTATTCATTACTTATTGAGATTGTATTGTTACTATCTAGATGTTGTCATGATATACATAATGAATCTTAGGATTTTTTGTGATCACATTCTTCATGATTCAATGATATATCTACCTAGACATATTCATATTATATGTTACTTGGTTTATACATATATTATACAATTATATTATCCTTTTGAGGTAAGGTAAATACCAATCACTACTTCTCCTCACCATAAAAAAGGGGGAATATCAGTGGGGAGAAGCCATAGAATCATGGATTTGACATTTTTCATAGTTCATTAGATTAAGATATAGAGTGGGGGAATGTTTTAGAAATACCTTCTCTACATATATAATAATTTTTATATTTAGATATCAGTGGGGGAATGTTTTGGAAATGTGTTCTTCACACATACACCATTTTTTAGTTTTAGATTATAATGGGGGTATGTTTTAGAAACATGTTCACACTTACATAGTTTCAAATTGGTCAAATTGCATAGTTATATGATTCAAATACACACTTATGGCATAATTATATACATTAATACCATTTTTCTACATAATTTTAGCATGAGACATATCTAAGGTGCATATACTATGGAATGTGCACCTAATATTGAAAAATAAAACCAATTTTAGATTTCAAACACTTTTATGGACTATCATCACCCACCAAGTTAAAAATTTATGAACTATATTGAGCCATTATACTGTAGTAGTTGGTTCATTTTTGGTGTGGTTTAGATGATTATATAACACCATATTTATAGTGTGAGTTGACTTGGTTCATCCATGCTCACCAGGTTATAAGTATGACTGGATGGCACAGTTGAGATAATCTCAATTGCTAGGGGAAAACTCACATTTTCTCCAAGGTTGGGGGCATGTATCCTCCAATATTTATTTATCCATTTATATATATGCATCCCTTAATTTTTTTACATTTACAATAATCTAAACTATACTATTAATAATGATACATATCTTCAAATCAAATTGACAAAAAGGCAAGGTGGTTGCATCGATACACATGTACTCATAAAACTTGCTCTCATTCAATTTAAATCATTTCAATGCTTTCAATTTTAGATTATATGCACTAATTATATAATATAACATGATATTTTTTGTAGGTTAGTCACCAACAAAGCACTCAAGTTTGACTCAAATAAATTCAAGGTATGATATACACACCCATGTACACATTTATTTTTATTTAAAATATAAATTTCATTATTAGATTAAGGGGTGGGGAAATGTAGACACTATTTATAAATTACATAACACCTCAATATTTTACACTTGGACAATACATTTCATAGATGTACCTTCAGTTTCTAGACCTTTCCCATTTTTAAAAGGCTCACATACACTATCTCTCAGTTCCTAATTTCTTATCTCTTAGTTTGACCTATGTTATTATGATGAACCAGGCCTTATATCTTGTTTAAAATGTTATAAAATTTCTTATCTTCCATCTATGCAAGTTTTGGGCCTACACATATTTTTTAACTACCTAGGCACTTTCCTCCCAGTCAAAGACAAAGACCTACATCGATGCAAGTGTCCTATTCTGATACAAGTATCTAGTGACCTAAATTCATCTAATTTAAAATAAAATGTATTACTATGACCAACCTAAGTGATTTAATGTGAGATATTATCCAAAGGTATTTGTTTATATACAAGATCAATCCTCACTCATTCCTAACATAATAAATTTTTACCTACTCACAAGGCAAATTACCAAAAGTGTTCAATCAAATACTCAAGTGAGAAAAGATTCACTATTTTATCCTATTTACATATAAGTCATGAGGACATCACATATGTAGGTTTAAAGCACTGAAGGAGCATACCATGAGCCACATTTTCTAAGTTACAAGGTAGGTCACTCTATGTAATTATTTATCACAAATTGAATGATTCAAACACAAGCTAACATGTAAGGGAGAGCTACATAATTCTGAGGCCCTCTTCAAAATATTAGTTATGTAGAATAAAATTATTGACAAATAGGTCTTTGGGGTAGCTTGACACTGTGTGACCACTAACCATTTTTACCAAAATGAATATGAAGATGAATAACTAGGGTTTTTCTATTTGACAAAGAGTGATAATACATGACCTAAATGTAAATACACTAAAGTGAAGGTGACATAGAGCCCATAAGCATCCTATGGTCACATCTAGTTTGAGTAGGTATTTTGTGTTGGACACATGTGTCTAATTTAGATATAAGAATTGATGCAACCATCCTAGGTCAATGCAAATGTCTGAGGCTATAGAAGTATAATTTATAGTATCAGATGACTAAGCCAAGATCCAAATCTAGTATATTTCCAACTTCTTATAGATCCAAGTCTGTATTAACATCATAACTAACTAATTAACTTGTTTTCATTATCATTATAATATCTAGCATAGTTGTACATTCCATTTTTATCATGTCTCAACATAATAAATTTAATATATGTTTTATCTGAGTTTTAAAATTAATTAGCCTTTTTTAGATATAGTATATCATCCTTATGCCCTGGGATATCTCTACCCATTTAACCCTATATTTCCTAATCTATATTTTAGTGTTAAATAGTTATAATGTGATAAAAATAAATTCTATTCAAGCTAGTTGATGTAGTTAAGAAGGTACAAATATCTATATCAGGATGGTCGATGTAGTTGATAAGATGCATAAAATTGTATTGGTATGACCGATGTATGTATTACACAATAAAGAATGGTATTGGGATAGCTGATATAGTCTAGAAAAAAATCAAATTAGGAATTTAACTAAATAATATATAAATCAAAACAAGGGGTTAAAACTAGATAGGATATGTTTGAATTATAAGATCTTAGATATATCAATCGTAGGAATTAATAGTGAACACATCCCAAAGGGTACTAACTATTAAATATTACACCATATCGTAACCACACTATCCTATATTTGAGGTACATGGAGAGTAACTTCTAGGGCCTAACCACTTACCTGTGCACTACAAAATCAAATAAATAAAAGGATTCCTAAAAGCTAAAAATAAAACTCAGAGAATTTTTGATATACTATGAGGTATTTAGAAACTAAAGTTTGTATATAGTGTTGCATAATGGATTGAGTATTAGGGTAATATCCCTCACACAAAAACTCAAGTAAAACAAGTGAATACTTCACCTAGAACCATAAATTCTATGAGTTTTACAACTATTGGAACATAGTTCTAGGAATGAAATTTAAAAAAAAAAAAAAAAAAAAAAAAATTAAATTAAAAGAAAATTTATAGTATGCAATAAAAAGAATAAATCTTTAGAATCATATAGAGATGGATAATATAGTCAAAAGAAAAAATTGATCAAATATAATTATATAAATCTAACTAATACTATTATAAGTACACACAATTATATCATAATAGTTGATACAATCTATAAAATATAGAATAATATCGAGATGGATGATATAGTTCGTAGGAGAATAGGAAATGGTATCAGGCTAGATGATACAATTTTTAAAGCTAATAAACATTATAGAGTAGGCTGATATATTTGGAATAGAATATAAATTATGATTTTGATGATGTCACTAAGAAGATAAAAGGACAAACATAAAGCCGATCCAACCAAAGGAGGAATAAAAATCATGTTGGGTTTACCAAAATATATCCATAGGTTAAATTGACCTACAACTATCCTCTTTCTCTCAATACACTAGGACTCAAATAATGTCAATTAAATAGATAATTTATACACTTAGATGAGAATGTAAGGATAAATAATATTTATAGATCTATTATAGGGTAACTTACAACTCAAATGTGAAAAGTAAAGAGATCCAACTCCTAAGACTGTGACATAATAATGTATGTCTCACTTGACCTAAATAAATGTAAATTATTGTAAATATGCAAGTAAATTAAATGGTTTTAAAGGGGTACAACTAGAATAAATCATGGGTATGTGATTATAAACAAGGTAAAGTGAAATGGTCAACCAAATGGGGGTTTATACAACTTAAGGTGTTAAATGATAATCCTAAACAACACTATACATATACCATCTTATTTAGTATGATAAGGAGACTAAGCAAGGATACACACATACATCATCAAAGAAATTAATAAAATCTAATTTACTAAGTAAATGATTTAGAGTGTAGGGATATAAATACTTACCTTAGGGTGTAGTAGATGATGCTTCAATCCTCCCCTTTGGCTCAAGTGGCCCATTTGAAAGATATGTTGTAAGTTTAAGACCTCAAATGGTTAGTTTAAGATAAAAACATCCTTATTTAGGAACTCTTAATGACCTCTCATATTGAAATTTAATGATAACACAATACAAGACCTTCAAGATAAGGTTATAAACCACTAACTCTACCAAATACTTCTTTAGGGAAGAAATGTGACCAATAAACAAAGTGTATGAATGTGATATATCTTGTTAGGAATGAAATATGACCCCTATATATACTATTAAAAAACCTAAAAAATACCCTAAACTCTAAGCCAATGGTATTGATTAGGCTGAAATAGTATAAATGTCAAAAGCTAGACTCATAATTATATTGGGTTGACTAATATAGTTCAAGAGAGACAAATGTATGAGGCAAATAGTAGCAACTAGATAGTTATCATATGACACAAGGAAGATATAAAATATGGATAGAAATTAAATGGGAGGGAAAGACAAATAAAGACTTAGAAGAGGTCATAATTATATTAGTGATAGTGTAACATTATAGTATGAAAAAATATCTCTCAAATTACCATGAGCCAATACCACCCCATTATCGATGCACCATTTAAGGTGTGCACTCAGGGAGATTGATATGTAAATAAACCATTGTAAGAAGAAACATCATTTAAGTGACAAAGTGAAAATATTAGGTTGATACACATAGAAATAAATTAGTTGAAATATTTTATGATTTCATTTAAATAATATTTCATAGCTATCACAAATAAATAACCAATAATTAATTTAATGAAAGTTCGCCACTTATTAAGTAATTCTCTACAATACTAGAATCTACAAAATAATATGGAAAGGAAAAACATATACACTACCATAATATCGATAAATCACAATTGATATGATCATTATGAAGCTCAATCTTTGCTAGACTATTAGATAATTAATGGAGATGAAAAAAAACTTCATCTTATATATTATTTCCTTCCACTCGAGAATGTTTCAAGGGCATTCTCATAAAAGGCAGAGGAGAGGACACTTTTTTGAATCAACATTCCTTTCATTCTCAACTAATCATGTCTCCTTATTAGTAATGTACAAATTATTCAAGTAGCTTCATGGGAAAATTTTCAACAAGTTTCAAAAGGTTTCAAGTTTACTTAAGATTAAGCATTTTCTCAATTATCATAACATGGAGAAAGTACAAATTTCCATAGAACAAGCTATTCAAAATAAAAATTTTAGCCCCATAGAAACATAAATATCATCTTAAAAAAAAACCCATAATATATGAAACCATTGTTAAAATAGTAAAGGTAATCACAATGAAATTTTGATTGAGATCACAACCTACATTTAATGAAGCAATCAACATCCTCATAAGAAAATGTGAGGATCACTCAAATTTTCATAGTGGGGTGTTTTATGACACTTGTTAGCCTATGAAATATGTTATGCACCATTAATCCACTATTATAAATAAATTATCTATAAAATTTAATAGTTAATAGTTATTTTGATGACCATTTCTTACTTCCAAATTTTAAATTTGATATTTACATGTATCTCTCACTTAAATTTTTCTAGTGAGACCACACACACTAAAAATGGAGATCTATATATAAATATATGAATGAAATATAATTCACTTATAATTTTTAATTTAATTATACTCTATGGCTAAGTGAAAGACATTTTTATGTGTAGATAATTATGAAATTTAGTCTCATGTACACAAATGATCTCCACCAGTAATGTGTGGCCTCCCACTCACAAAGTCTATGAACCTAATTTATTTCTTATACATCTCATGCTTATATTTAAAACATGGCCACCACTTATTGGTCATAAACCATGGATTATATAAAATTCTCACTTTGATTTTGTATTTTTTTGCATGGTCTATGATTGGTCTATGTGGTAGTTTGTCATTGGGTCTTAGGTGAGAGATGTGTTCAATTCTAATTTGTCACAGGCCATAAATTTATTAAACATTTATTATATCATTTTGTGGCTCTATGGCACTATGGAATTTAGATTAGGATATATTTCAACCTCTTATAGGCCACAAGGTCATATATGGATGGAGTTATTTTGTATCCACTCAGACTTTATAGAGTTTGTGATTGGTCCACTAAAACTCATCAACATAAAATTCATAAGGTAAATTTTGATTTTACAATCCAATATGCATAATTGTACACTTTTTCATTTAACCTTAACATACTTTGGCTTTAGCAACCAAATTTTTTCCAAATTCTTGAACTTTTCTTGTATCTAGACTCAAACCAAAGACTTAGTGAACATCAAATTGTCTTGGTGACCAACTATGTTATGCATAGTCACTAAAATGATTATGATTTTTATTTGATATATTAAATTCCCAAAATAAATTTTGACACTATATGATTACAAGATAAAGGGATAAAGCAACCATGTGAATAAGCTTTGTTAAAATAAAGTGAATTTTATACTTTAAGGATAAGGTGTCCACATATAATCATTTGGTCTAGTGAACTTAGGGGTTAAGTTTTTGAAGGTGTTCACATGAGTTAGATTTAATAAAGTGATCTATAAATAAGTGGATGTATAAATAATTAAGGTTCATATGGATTATATCATGTAGCCAATCAAGTGAGGCGGGCCCTGAGAGGATCAAAACATGCATGTGAATTGGAATACTCTATGATAATAAACTTGAAATAGATGACACTATGTGAATAAAATTTATCCCAAAAAGGAATTTTGGTTTAAATAAATATGGAATTTAAGTCAAGTACACTAAAAAATTATTTGGGAGACCACAAAAACACTCCTAGAATAATTCTATATTTGTAAATTTTATTACCAAAAACCACAAAATGTTATGGGACATTTTGGGATATAACATTGACTCCAAAAATGGGATGGATACTCATTATTGTTATCCATAGATCCTATAAATATCCTAGTATAATTAGATGTGTAATAACCCCAACTAAAATGATGACCCATAACTGATTCGATTTCCCTAACTAAAAATGGGCCAAGATGAATTGAGGATTTAATAAGCCACACACAAATGTGATAAATGATCACTTATTCCTAAATGATAAAAGTGAATAGAAAATAAACAATAAAAAATGAGAAATACATATAATATACACAATTAGATGACAAATTTCCTATGTCTATTTAATAAACCCATTAACTAGTAAGGAGAAATTTATCCCATGTTTCATCAGGTTCTACCAATCGATCAATTTGGAAACCCCAAAATGCTTCCATGTAAGATGTATTATGAAAAAAGGATATTATGAATCCTAACTCTTTTTTTTTTGAAAAAATGGACTTCCCTTGTGTAATTTCCCATTTCTTATCAAAACTAGTCCTATGTTCTTACTAAAATAACTAGTCAGATTGATCTCCAATGAACCCTTGTTTAATGTGATTATGTGCATGATATTATGAAATAAGAGGCTACACATAACAAATGTTAGGTTTATCATGGACTATGGAATGCAATGAAATAAAATATCTAATAGGGCAACCCCATATACAATCAAAACTCATAAAATTATCACCAAGAATGGATGCCTCTAAAGATATTACAAACTTTGTTTCAACTTATTGATCACTTTGATTATAGTGAAATTGGAGTCACCTCAATGTGAGAATATGCTCAGTAATTTTCATCAATAAAAGTGAGAAGTATTGTTTAAAAATATGGAAATCATCATAAGCATTGTTAGAGTAATCAGATTCATGAATAATAACATAAATATTTTGAGTCAAGAATAAATCCTCAATGTGCTCAGTCTATACATCTTTATTTTTACCAGAATATTCACTAAAATCAAATGTGAAAACCTCATAGGATTACATCATGTTAGTTATATCTTCATTGAGATAAAACCTTAAATCCTCAAATATCTCATGATCACTATAAACACAAGGGAATTTCTAAATGGAATAATCAATAGTTATTTTTATAGTATTTATAAATAAATAACACATTCTAGGACAAAGGAAATCTCATCCAAAACATTTTTATTTGGGTTAAAATTTGGAAGCAACTAATCCTTGGGTACTAAAGAAAATTCAGCATTATGAAATTATAGTTTATAAATAGAATACGTATCATGGTCTCCCTCATTAAAATTAGAAAAAACATCAGAATATGTGAATGCAACATAATCCATATCACATAAAGGAGTTGCATTAGTAAGTTTGATCTCATACACATTTGTAACATGGGATTTATAAACATAACTGATTAGTGAATGAACAAGACTAACATCACTATATATATATATAAACCAATATATATTCTAATTCATTAAATTAGTCAAGAGGTTCAAAATTAGATTCATATTCCCTTTCACATTTATCCACACTAGTTTCATATCCTTGATTATACATCCATAAATCATGACAAGCATAATCACAGCTCAAGGATAATTTATAAGCATGGGAATAAATGTGTGGGTTTTTATCTCTTAAATAATAATTTAGATCATTACCAAAGGCTTCCAAATAAATATAACAACCATTAATCATTTTGTCTTAAACATTTAAGAAATATATTTTAGTCCTTAAACTTGAGATTAAAACCCTGGAAACTTACATCTTTCTCTCTTTAATTATTGAAAAAATGGTGCATTATAAAACCATGGTTAGTTTTATCTCCATATTTATCAATGAAGAGATATCTAAAATTTTCCCATTGTTAATAATTTGATCAAATAATTCATGAAACAAATCTTAGGTATCCCCCTATAAAATTTGAAATAATAGGCCAATAAAAATATATTCATTTTATAACTCAAATTAATAAACCAAATTAATAAAGGCTTATAAATGGCTCTCTCCATTAATTGTATTTTTACATCAAACTTGGGCAACATTTTCTTAATTATTTTTGGGAAAGGAACATGGAAATTCAAAGGACAAGCCATATTAACTAGTTGATATCTATGATCAACAAATTAAATACGAATACTAGGAATATTTTGAGTACAAGAGGGA
>JARHVA010005478.1:952500-995000 GCA_037957365.1 Torreya grandis
ATTTTTTATAAAAATGGCTCCTTATTCTGGTCTTATTCTGCATGCCAAACTTGCTGTGCATTGAATTCTATAGATTCATAACTTTTCTTTGCCCAACAAATCAGAACTGTGCCCTTTTTTTTGGTGAGAGAATTCTGCCAGTAATTTTTTTGAAAATGGCACTTTTTTCTTGTTTAGCGTCCCATGTGGATCCTTAGATACTTGGCCATTATGTTAATTCTATCTTCAACTTTAATTTTTTAGTTAAAATTGACTTGTCAAAAAAAAATCAGTCAATTTAACTAAATATTAAGTTTTTTAGACAATTTGATAATTTGGGGATTTAGATTTAAACTTGTATCTTCGCATGTCGAAGACGAAGGGTGAGGCCCGGGTTGGAAGGAGGCTAATTCCCCCTCACAAAGACCTCCTTTGGATTCCTAACTCTGTGTCAAATCTAAAGAGTGGTTGGAAGGCCACTTTCTCTCTCAAAATAGGCATTTTTAAAATGTTTTAGTGCTTTTTTTTTGCAAAAATACTAATTTACGAGAAAATTAAATCTTTAATATCTTGCAAATGGTAGCTCAAATTTGGGTGCCATTTTTTGAAAAAGTGTTTATATTTCAATTATCCATAGTTTAGGCTTGTTATTTGTTAAAAATACACTATTTTATAAAGTGCCTAAAATTTGGGTCTCTCGAGACGCATTTTCGGCTGAGTCTGACATCCTATTTGCTTAAGTCTTACAATGATTGCTCTAAGACACATTCTCGGCTGAGCCCGATGTATTTTAAGCATGCACTTGCATATTTGTGGGGGGGCTCAACTTTTCGAGAGGCATCTGGGGTACCTGAGTGGGATGGTGCTATGGAGGAAGAATATTCTTCCTTAATCAAAAATCACACTTGGGATTTGACTTCAATTCCTAAGGGAAGAAAGATGGTTTGATGTAGGTGGATATATCAAACCAAGTTTGTAGCATATGGGTCAGTTGATAAGTACAAGGTGTGATTGGTCACCAAGGGTTTCTCAGAGGTGGCAGGCATTGACTACTTAGAGACCTTTGCACCCATTACAAAGATGACTTCTATCTGACTCACCTTGGCTATTACTGCAGCACATGGTTGGGATGTGCACCAGATGGATGTGAAGAGTGCTTTTCTTCACAGAGACCTAGAGGAGGAGATCTACATGGAGCAACTGCCAAGATTTATTCAAGATTTTTCCTTAGTATGTAGACTTAGGAAATCTATCTATGGCCTCAAATAGGCCCCTCAGGTGTGGTATGCCAAGATGGATTCCTTCCTTCTCATAGTGAGTTTCACTAGGTTCCATTCTGACCCCAATGTCTACTTCTTGCGGTAGGATGATTCACTCCTAATTTTGGTTCTATATGTTGATGACCTTTTGATCACCTGGAGTTCTTCATCAACTATTGTAGCAGTGAAGGCATCTCTTCAGGATAGATTTGACATGACAAACTTGGGTTTGTTGTACTAATTCCTTGGCATCAAGATATCATAGTCAGATTTAGGGATTTCTCTTACACAGCCTAATTATCTCTTGAATTATTGGCTCAGTTTCACATGGCTGATTGCAAGCCATCTTTGACTCCCTTTCTATCAGGAGTCAAGCTTGAGGCTGATTGTTCTTCACCATTGGTTGATGCCACTCGGTATCAACAACTTGTTGGTAGTCTCATCTACTTAACTCACACCAGGGCCGATATATCATATACAGTGGGAGTTGTCTCCAGATTCATGAAGGAACCTCATGAGCTGCATTGGAAAGCAGATAAGAGGATCTTGTATTACATACAAGGTTCACATAGATACGAGATTCATTATAGATTTGGAATATAGGTTGACTTGGTTGGATATACAGATTCAGACTGGGCTAGTGATTCATAGACTCACAAGTCCACTTTTGGTTACAGTTTCTCTCTAGGTTCTGGTCCTATTAGTTAGTCTAGCAAGAAGTAAAATGCTATTGCTATATCATCCATAGAGGCAGAGTACAGGGGAGTTGTTAATGTAGCTACTAAGGCTATTTAGCTTCAAGGGATACTATCTGAGTTTAGCATTCCTATTAGGTAGCCCACCATCATTTACTGTGACAACCAGAGTACCATTCATATTTTTAGGAATCTAGTTTAGCACCAGTGGACCCAGTACATAGAGATTCACATGCATTTCATTCAATAACTTATTCGTAGTTAGGTCATTGACTTGATATTTTGCTAGTTTTTGGAGTAGGTTGCAGACATCTTCACCAAACCTTTCACTGAGAGTAATTTCATTCATCTACGAGCTCTTCTTGGGGTGCAGTCCACATCTGCAGTAGAATCATCTTCAGGGGGGCCATTGGCCTCTTCTTTCTTTTATGTCTCTCTTTTGGGGGGAGTTTTTTCCTATGGGTTTTCTCCTTTTCTCATGAGCTACATTGGAAAGTAGATAAGAGGATAAGTATATTACCATGTGGCTCTCACTGAGACCTTTCTAATGAGACCAACCATGCTAAAAATGAACTGTGTATCTCAAGTTATAAATGAAAAACCATTCCCTTGTAGTTTTTACTTCAAATGTATTCTATGGATAAATGACAAGCATCTTGACATGATTACGACCATCAAATTTAGGCTCATATACATGAATGATATTCATTTTCCATGTGGCAACATTTTGTGGCCTCACACTCATGGATTCTATAAACTTGTTTTACTATTTATACTTCCTATGCCTAGTTTTTTCAAAACAAATGATCACCTCTTATTGGTCATGGACCAAAAATTCTATGCAATTCTCACTTTGCCTTTGTATTTCATTGTATATTTTATGATTGGTCCATGTGGTGACCCCTAGTTGGGTCCTAGGTGAGATATATGGTAGATTTTAATTTCTCATAGGCCACAAACTTATCAAACACTACCTAGTTTAGTCCATGGCTATGTGAGATTGTTAATGAGCGCATACACCAAAAAAACCTTGAGGTCACTTTTTATTTGGAAATACAATGTGTAAATGCATGAAACTTTTCATTTCACCTTAACATCCTTTAGGTTTCATGATCAAAAATATTCCCAAGCCTTAAACCAATGACTTAATAAACATAAGATTGTCTTAGTGATCAACCATGTTGTGATCAATTGTTGAACTAAGTATGAGTTACATTTTATATAATGAATACCCAAAATAGATTTGTACATTATGTAATCACTGAATAAAGGGCTTAAGCAATGTTATGAATAAGCTTTATTAAAAAATATATAATTTTAGACTTTGGTGATAAAGGTGGCCACATATAATCATTTTTTTTAGTGAACTTAAGGGTTAATTTTGTGAAGTTGATCACATGAGCTAGATTTGATAAAGTGATCCCAAACTAAGTATATGCAAAAAAAAAATTAAAATCACAAAGACTATTTTGTGTGGCCAATCAAATTAGTCAATAACTAAGAGGATCAATACATGCATTGGACTTAGAATACTATGTGATAATAAAATTTTATTCAAAGGAGACTATGTGAATAAAAATTTCCCATAATGAGAACTTTAGCTGTGGAAAAGATGAAATTTATGGAAAAGACACTAAAAAACCTATCTAGGAGACCACAAAAACACTATTAGAATTATTATATATTTAGTTAACACCAAGAATCCTAAATATACATTTTGGGTTCCAACACCTAGTTACTTGATAGAGGCATGCTTTGTTGGAGTTAAATGCTCTTTTTTAGACCTAAACAAGATAAATATTGTATATAATAAAAATATTCCCTTTATCCTCTTCCATAGTGAAATCTTGTGTACCAAAATAAACCATGTTAGAATTAATAAACTTAAGTAAATCTTTATAAGTTTAAAAATAAACTTATACTACGAAGAAAAATAAATTACATGAGATGGTTAAGTAGAGTTTGGAACTGAGAGAAAGTATATTGATAAAAAATATTATTTGAGATAAAAGACATAAGAGGCTATATAAAAATTTAAAAAAAATAAAATAACCATATTTAAATATATGGGATGAAGAAGAAATCCCATGAAGATCCTTTATATACAAGCATTATTAAAAGAATAAGAGAAAACCTGCATGAGAAGAAAGTATACTGGTCTATGAAATAATCCATCAATACTTATTTTTTTATTTAGGGGATTTTTTTAACACATACACGCATGCACTTATATGTATAAGATTAGCCTTTGAAAGTTTAAGAATAAAAATATAAGTGTATATAGATTTTATAGGCTTGAAGTGTTATTTGGGAGTTAATTATATGATAATAATTTCAAAAAAAATTATTTAATAAAATTTTGGTTAGGGGAAGGACATCCAAAGAATGTTTTTATATATAAAAATAAATCAAACAAGAAGTGGAAAAGCATTGGTAGTAATGCCACCAACCCTGATCCCCATTGTATATTGAAAGAAGTAAGGATGGCAATGTAGTCTTCCAACCCATGGGTTAGGTGGGAAATGACCACCCTCACCCATTAAGTGGAGGTGTAATGTAAAAATGATAATGTCATTCATGGGAAAGGAAAAATATTAGATGACATTATTTAACACATTTATTTTTAAATAGAAATAAAATTATTATAAAATAAAAAAATGAATGAGATAAAACTTTAAAGTTAAATACATAGAATAATATATTAAAAAATAATTAATTTTTATTTTCAAAACATAAAATCAATTTAAAAAAATACATTTATGAAAAGAGTAATAAATAATATACTGTTCATTGAATTCATTTGTCTCTTCATCAAATTCATGCTATTCATTTTTTAGCACTTCTCCAACATGGTTTGAAGGTTTAGTTGGTTATTCTTCATCAACACTTCCAAAGTTTTGATGATTATTAATATCATAAAAATTCACAAGAATGGTGTCAAAGGTAGAGCCAATAGCAATGGAATTTGTTTCAATAGCATAATGTGATGGGTTGGCATTTATATTTGGAAGCGGCTTATCTGATGGAATTGTGTCAAGGAAGTTGAAATTTATGGCACAGGTTCCTCGCAAAGATAAGTGAATAAAATCATTTTGAGATAAGAAAGGAAAAAATAAAAGAATGCATCATATTTTAAGGTTTAATTTTGAATATTATCATGTTCATTTATAGAATTTTATGAGTTGAAATTTAAAATTAGTTAAATAAATTAATATAAGTAAATAAATAATTATTTTTATTTTTAAAACATAATAAATAAATGTATAAAATATATTTTTATAAAGAAAAATAAAGAACAAACCATTCAAATAAATAATTGTTATAAAAATAAAATGACTGAAATTAAATTAGGTTGATGAAAATAAGGTGAAATCATTAAATTATAATATCAAGATAATTGGAAAATGAACAATTTTTTTTTTTAAAAACAAAATATTACAATATTAAAAAAAAATCCCATTTCAGATCCATGGCTCTTAAAACTTCTTTATTTTATGTATTGATGAGTAAACCATGGCATTTATTCTATAAATGTTATTTCTTGTGTGCTGATTTGCTTAAGTGGATTTTGGTTCCTTTGAACATGTTGATTCTAAAATTGATATTGTTTACCCAAATCCTCTTATGCTTTGGAAACAAATTCATTTATATTCGAATGGATTACAAGACATTAAGTTTTCATTTAATTATATTCACTTTTTTTTGGGTCTTTATCCCAAGACCAATAACCATTCATATAAATGGGCTTATCTTATACACATATAATTGTTGTAGAGACAAGTTATCCATTAATGTATATAGGTACATATGCACAATAGTTAGGTGTATGCCCATCTTGTCTCATTTATTCTTCAAAATATATTTGTAATTATTGATTTCATTAATGATATTAAGGCTACTGTGATTAGATAAGAATATAAATATCTTTTTGAGTATATATATGAAAGAAATTAATAATGAGTATATATTTTTTAAATATTGATTGGTAGATTATATAAGTAAATAATTTTTTTTGAAAAAAGTTATATAAATATTTTTTATTAAATTTTTGGATGTAATTAAATTAAAAATATGTGGTGATAAATAGGTATTAAGAATAAGAGTATGTGTGTGTGTATAATGTTGAGAGATATTATTCTTTATATGTTTTTATTATATTATATTTTTGATATAATTGGAATAGGTACTTCAATAATAAAATCTCTTGGAATTATTTATAAAATAGGACTCACAACTGCTTAGGACTCCTAATGGATGAAAAGTACCAAATCTTAGAAGCATACAATATACATTTCCAGACCTTGGAAATGTATAGTGTATACTGCTAAAAAAATGACCAAAAACAAATGAAAGAAAATAATGTTGAGAAGTGTTATCATTTATGTCAAGGTTAATATTGATGTCATTAATGTCAAGGATAAGGTTGATATTATTGATGTCAAGGTGCAGATGCATAGTGAGTAGTTAGTGAGATATAAACTATGTGACTTGAGAGAATTTGAAGGAAACCTAATATTTTTTAGTTGAGAGAGAATTTAAAGGAAACCTAATGATTCCTTTGAGGACAATGTCATGATTCAGGTCATATTGATGACTATCAGTGTTGTCACAAAGAGGTTTTGATAATCAGGTTAAGGTAAGCATGTTTTAAGCACTAGGTGTCTTGAGAAGCCTAGTCATAACAAGCTTAGTCATATCATGGGCATATGCATGATGAGCATAAATATGTACAGAGGTATGATATTGTTTGAGGAGCATGAAAGGAATGAGGTAAAGTATAAAATCATCATGTAGTGTTTTCAAGATCAGTTGTCACATCTCAAAATGCTTGAGAAGCCTAATCATGACATTAGTCATAGCATGAAGGAACCTTGTGAGAAGGTATGAGAATAAAGACTAGTGAGATGGATGCAAAAAGGATTAATAGGTAGTATAGGGTTTTTTGAGTATTCACATGAGGCATTGGATCACTCAAGTTTGTTTCAAGGTGATCCTATAATGGGAAGACCTATAGACCTAGCATGCAACTAGACTAGTTCTAGACCCTACCTGACTTAATGAGGTACCATAAAGTGTTGTTAAGGCCTTTGAGGGATGAAAAGTAGTGTTTGAGAATTTTAGAGGTTGATTGAGCTTATGAGTGAGGTGGTGAGTGCATGGAAAGAGGTTTGAAAGTTAGTTTTAAGGCATAATGTGACTTGTAGGTCAAAGGCCTTGTTGATGCCTAAATGTGTACCACAAGTGCCTAGGGTGTTTAAGAAACACTTCTCATTTTATAATTTATATGAACTCAATGTATGATTTACAAGTTATGATAATACTATTATCTTTGATGGAATAGAGGTAGAATAAATGTTTATTTCACAATATTTAGAATATTTGGTGGTTGGGAGCCACCATGGTCAAATAGTAGATCTATGTAAAATATGAAGTATCTATGCTAAGAATAATAAATTATGATCAATAACTAATATAAGATGGATTTACAATGACAATTAAACTAGAGTGAATTTGGAAAAAAATAAATAAAAAGAAGGGTAGGGCAAAAAAGTTAAAATATCATGATCTTCATTCCAAATATTATGACAAAGTTCAAATGTCATCTAGGCAAACACTCAACCAATGTATAACATGAATTATCATATGCTCAAATCCTATCACGCATCAATAAAAATCCTAAAGAAGGTGGAAATAATGTAAATAAGAACCTGGTTCATTTTAAATATTTACCCTTGCAAGCAAAAATCATTAGCCCAAATGCAAGAAGAGTAAGAAAATAAAATTAACCTAAGAAATTTCAATTAACATAACATTATCACAACTTAAACTCTTGTGCAATTAAATGTGCACACCAAGAATTCATAATAACTATTCAAATATGGAAGTCAAAATAAACAAGTGAGAGAGAGAAGCCATGATAACAAAAGACAAACAAATTTGGATAAACTTTTTGGAATTCCTTGCTTTTATTAGTTTCTCAAAATTTTACAAAGTGATTTTGGCTCTAAGAACTCCCCCCTTTTAAAATTTACAATACTCCTTTTATAGAATGCAAGGAAGTATGTCAGTCAGTCATATCCAATCACAATTAATAATATCGATTGTATTCTAGAATATCCTATATTTTCCCTAATGGGATGACCTATAGACAATGTGTTTGACAAGATGCACATGCTTTTTAAGAAAAAATATTCCATGTTAAAAATATATAATGCTTAGCTATAAGAAGAATATTCTTAATTAAAATAAATTTGGGAACCCTCTATGTTGCTAGAGTCTTCATTATTTTTGATGATATATATTTCTACTTCTAGCTTCATTAGACTTCTCCTTTGTAGCTAGAATCATATACATGACCCTACTGAGTGTATCCTAGGTTTCCTTGGTTCCTTCTCTTAATTTATTTTCTGACTAGGGTAGCTCTATGATTTAAATCTCCATTAGTGATGAGGCCTATTGATCTGAGTGAAGTAAGGTCCTTGACTAAGATACCTAATACATATATTGTCTTATCTTCAAGCTACTCAAGGTCAATGGAGAGGTCTCATATTTTCTAAGGCCTTTTACTCATGTCTTTGGAATACTTTTCTAAACTATCATTGTTTCAAATCTAATTAAATTTCTCACTAGTGGATTCTAGGTTGAACTATATTCATATAGATGATAATTCATCTCCCTTTGGGTTAATCATAATAATCACAAGCTTTGGTTAAAGTCTTTGCACCTTGTTAGGGCATTCTTGTTTCTCTCATAGGTCTATGAGATCCTTATATTGATCACACTTTTCCTTCATGGCATAACTATGGCATCCATGGTCATCACATTTTCAAAATATGACCACTACCTTTAAAAATTTAGCTTTGATCTCACATCGTCCAATCTTTATGTAAAAATTAACACAAATTGTAGATGTCTAGATTATTTGGATCCAGACAACTATCTTAAAATTGATGTCTATATTCCCATCATTTGAAATTCACATGAATGTCTTTGACTTCTGTGCATCTATCAATTTTAAACTCATCCTTAGGAATCTCTACTATCTTAAAATTGACATCTATATAACCATAATTTGATTTCCACGTGAACATATTTAACATCCATATAACCACCAATTTTAAGTACATCTTCGACACTCTCTAATGATCTTAAAATTTATGTCCACCTAACTATCATTTGATGTCTACACAACCATGAGTTTTAAACATGTCCTAAGAACTCCTTATTAAGCTTGCCACTTATCATTTTATGGTTTTCTCTATAATCTCTTAGTTATACTAGGAAATGATTTTATGACATGTGGTAGTCCCAAAGGCCTTCAAAGCTTCATTGAAAATTTTTACTTCATCTTGATTTATTGGATCATGTTCATCTAGGTGAATACAAGTCATTGATCTTCAAAAGATGATCATGATTTAGTCTGGGACTGTGGATTTTCATCATTAATCTCACTCTGTTAGATCAACTTATCCAATCACATGCAAGTCATTGATCCTATGTAGATGCAAAAAGTTTAAGTCAGGATTAGTCATAAATGATTATGGTTTTGATTTCACATTAATAAATGTGAATTAAAAACTTAGGCTAAGAGCATTTCAATTAAGTTTTAAGACATAACAAAGGGGACCCATAAACAATAGACGGACCTAACATAAGATTTTATCCTAAGGTTTAATCATATTAATAAATACAATTAAAAATTTAGGCTACATCTCTAAGTTAAGTTTTGATTAATATGATCTTGCATTAGTTAGAACATGATAATAATCGAATAGTATGAGGGGTCATGGGACATAAAGGGACCAAGTATAAAATTTAGACTAAGGTTTGGTCATGTTGATAAAAATGAATAAACCTTAATATAAATATGAAACTAAGTTCATGGATAATTTAAAGTGTTCCTATGTAAATTGTTCCTGCCAAATTTGAATTTACACCAAGGAGCCTAAGACAGGGTAATTTGAATGAGGGTTTAAATATGCTCAAACATAATTTCAATTTGACTTTCAATAGACCAAGGGCTAGTAAAAGATTAAATTGACATTTAAATTAGAAAACCCAAACTTAATCCATTCAAGGAGGGATCCATTAAACTTGCAACTAGAAAACCCAAAGATCCAAAGTTAGTAATTATACACAAGAGAAAACCAAAACCATGTGTAAATGCTCTAACCAAACTAGGTGTGGATGATCTTTAGATAAAAATAATGTGTAAACATGCTAGTGATACTCTGATCAAGTGAATTTTCAATATTAAGGTACAAATTTGCACAATGTTTCATAAGGTTCCCCATTTTTCAAAAATGAGGGTATGTTGACCTAAAAAAATAGAGACTTCTAGGAAAAACATAGAAATATGTTAGAATTTAGAGACTCTAATTTATACTAATAACTTAGTTATCTATTCCACTTGATCAATCACCATTATTTAGATCAATTCATGGTTGAAACAAGTCTTACACAAGTAGAATTAGGATCAAACATCAAAATCTATTCATGTTGTGTGTCTGCTTTGATTCCACTTATTGTTTTCCATGGGATTTAGGGAAAAACATCTATATTCCATGGATTTGATCAATAACATTAACTTATAACATGTTTGGATATTTATTAAGAACTATGATTCAACTCAAGGAAGGCTTGGACATTGCTCTTGTGCTAGTTAGGCATCCATATCCCTAATAAAGATACCTTTGGATCCACTCAAGGGCTTGATCCACTGCCAACCATGCATCTATAGCCTCGATGGATATTACTTGAATCATTTTTGCTTATAAAGTTTTTGATTTTTTTTGCAATAAGGTCTTGTTTTTGTATTTTTTTAGGTCATTTTTAGATTTCTAGAAAAGGTTTGGAGCCAGGTTAACTAGGTTTTAGGGATTTGTTCAATTTTTTGATCTTTATACAATCACCTATGATTACAACCTTTATCTTAGGCACTAATGTTT
The DNA here is from genome assembly GCA_037957365.1 of Torreya grandis. Lineage (NCBI taxonomy): Eukaryota > Viridiplantae > Streptophyta > Pinopsida > Cupressales > Taxaceae > Torreya > Torreya grandis. Next base: position 963,382 of record JARHVA010005478.1, read on the forward strand.
GTTAAGTGTAAAAATGACTACGTCTTAATAATTTAAGATTTCACCCTACATGTACAATCCTTATTAAAACCAATTTTAGATTAAAACAATATTTAAGATTTTATAAGATATTTAACTTATTCACAAGTCTTTACTAGTTTTTCAAAATCATAACAACAAGCATACATTTTAAATCCATGGTCAACCACCATCTGAAGTTTATACATGCATTCCTAAATTGTGGAGTGTCTTTGAGAAATCAGTTGAATCTTGAGCTGATAATTGTCCAAGAGGACTTATTTAAAATCAAGTAACAAAGCAAGAGAAAATAAATAAATATAAATATGCAATATGTATGAATAAGGGACATGAAGGAAAAAATCAAGACATAAGGAAAAAGAAATAAACTAAACTAAGCCCTACACTAACTACATAAATTACTTAACTCCAGGATAAAATGGAAAGTTATTTAGTCTAGTAAAAAATCTTTAAAAATGAATGATTTATTTTGATGACATCATGCATATGGGATCACTTGTGTGTTCATGACTTTCATATGATGTATATTGACTTCTTTCATCCATTATCTAGTACATGGCTTGAAGATATAGCTTTAAAACCCAATCATCTTCCCCCCAAATTCTTCTAATTTGTAGTAAGAGTGTTAGTTCTACTTCATCCATATATAGATAGTGGATTATATCATATTCACTCAATAATGATATCTTGACTAGTATCCTTATACTGGTGTCTTTATTAGGTTATTTCTAAGGTAAACATGGACTACCCATCTTTGTAAAAAAATATTCCAAGTCACCCCAAAATGCTTCTTCATCTTGATCAACTAAATGATGCTCATCTAAAATATTACCATGCTGGTCCCATATTATTGGCCTTTTAATGAAGTCATATGGAAATTCTTGATTTGTCATGTTCACCTCATCTTCATCCTTGGTGAAGAAAGGTAGATCTTCTACCCAATTGAGTTCTAACTCATCTAGTTTTGGGACCTTTAGGATATCATTTATCTCTTGGAACACCTCAATTTATTTCAATAAAATTTTGGTGTGATTTCTTCCCATGGTAATCTTATTTATTAGTATCCTCTATTCCATCAATTTCCTCATATGAATTATCCTCACAACTATCTTCTGAAAAGAGGTTAGCTTGCATATGATCTTGTTCATGGGGTTGCTCATCTTGAATAGTTATTCCTTATTCTAGAGCATCTTTAGGTTAAATTTCCTCTTCAAATGGAAAATCAAAAGAGTCTATCATGAAACTTTGAGATGTCCTTGCAAAGCTAGATGTCCCTTTAGTATTGTCTTGGATAGGCACAATTTTAGTTATATCCCTTTCACCTTGAGATGTTTCAAAAACATTGCAATGATCAACCAAATATATATCACATAAATTCAATTGTATAATTTTAGATGATCCATTATTACTATTATCATGAAACTTATTTATAGGCCTATTGAACCTTTGAAAAGAGTAACCCTTGTCAAAATTTTCGCCATTATTTCCCACTTGTTTCTATAATTAAAGAAAATTAGTGATCAATTTTTTAACCATCTTAAGTATGGATTCATCTTCATTATTTGGTTATTATAAGTTATTAACTTGATGTTTATTACTAGTGGGCACTAAATATATCTATCATTTTGGATGAAATCCATTTGTAGCATTATTTAAGAACCCTAAATTCTAATCAGGATGGGCCTAGTTTAAGGGTAATTGGTTCAAGATTGGTGTCTGATTGGCATTAAGAATTATATTTAATGATATAAAATTGGAACTAATATTTGGGATAGCATATGAAATCTAAACTTGAGGCTACATTTGATTATTGATTATTATAGCTTAAGCATAAGCCAATGCCAATGTGTTTATGACTCTAACAAACCTTTTAAGGAACATAAAAGTCATGGGATCCAAATCATCCTTGTAAATATCTAAGGATAAATCCTCATCAGGTCTATAAGGAGATATGGTTCTACTATACATCTTCTAGAATCTAGCATTGAAGGCTCTAATGGTCTCACTCAAATCTCTCTTAATAGTGTTGAATTACTAATACAGAATGGATGGACTAATGATTTGACCAAATTGATCAATAAATATTTTTAAAAAATCATCCCAAATAGTTATGTATTAATTTTTAAGGTTGAGAAACGATTCATATGCAGCATCTTTGAAATTAAATGGAAACAATCTACATGTTACATCCTCATAACTAACATTCAGAAGTCTTAAATCAGCTTTGAAAGATCTAATATATTATTCAGTTGTGATAACATTATTAGGACTGAAAGAAGGCAAATACATTTCACTATTTCAAGGAAGATCATTTATTATACCTAGTAGATTAATTTAATAACCAACTATCCAAGCCATTCCTTGAACACGTGAGCAACCTGACTTGGTGAAGTTGGTTGAGACCTTGAAATTTTATGCTCACCTTGGTCTCACTTTTGGAAATTATAGCTTGTGATCTTGAAACCTATTTAAAAAATGATGCATCAAATTGATCTTTGTAAATTATAATGATTAATTTTGCACATTAAGCCAATTTTGCATAAATACATGTAAATCATGACCATATTTAACCAAATAAGCTAATATATGTCTAGATTGATGAATGAGAGGGATCTTACTCTAAGATAGAATAGACCCAAATTTGTAAAAAACCAGTCAATCTTTGTACAAAGTTGCTATTACTAACCTTAAATATGAGGAATACACAAAACATGAACTACCTTTTCAAGAATATCCATAGATGTTCAAATAATATCGATCTTTGGCTAAAGGGAGCCCAAAGACTAGTTTGATACCATAAAGGTTAATGATCTATACATAATTATGCTCAAAATAACACAAATATGAAAATAATATACCAATATTTGATCAAAACACACTAAAATTAGCAAAGATTCTATAAATTCACAAAGATCTACTTAGGCCCTCCTTTATCCGTAGTGAAGCTCCTCATGTTGATGCCTAAAAGTGTACCATAGGTGCTTAGAGTGTTTAAGAAACACTTATCATTTTAGAATACCTATGAAATCAATGCATGAATTACAGGTTGTGATAATCCTATTATCTTTGATGGAACAGAGGTAGAACAAGTGACAGTTTTAAAATATTTATAATATTTAGTGGTTGGGAACCACTGTGGCCAAATAGGATATCTATGCAAAATATGAAGTATCTATGCTAAGAATAGTGAATTATGATCAATAAAAATTCTAATATGGATATTTATAATGATAATTAAACTAGAGTAAACTGGTTTAAAAAGGAGTAGAAGGAAGGGTATGGCAAAAAAGAGATGTTGTTGATCTTCATTCCAAATATCATGACAAATTTCAAATATCATCTAGGCATGCACTTAAGAAATGTATAACATGAAGTAGCATAAGATTAAAACCTATCACACATCATAAAAAATCCTAAGGAAGGTGGAAATAATTTAAATAAGAATGTGGTTCATTTTAAAGATTTTCCCCTGCAAGCAAACAACATTAGCCCAAATGCAAGAAGAGTAAGAAAATGAAATGAACCTAAGAAATTTTAGTCAAGATATCATTATCATAAGTTAATATCTCTAAAATTAAATGTGTACACCAAGAATTCATAAGAAATATTCAAATATAGAAGTCAAAACAAACAAGTGAGAGAGAAGACATGATAACAAAAGACAAATAAATATGGACAAACTTTTCAAAATTTCCTGCTTGTATTAGTTGCTCAAAAGTTTAGAGAGTGATTTTGGATATAAGAACTACCCTTTTTAAAATTTATAATACTCCTTTTATAAAATTTAAGGAATTATTTTGGTCAATCATATCCAATCACAAAACTATAAGTGTATAGGATAGGTGTCCTTTATGTTGTATTCTAAAATACCCTAGATTTTCTCTAATGGGTTGATCTATAGGAAATGTGTTTGACAAACTACACATGCTTTTTTATAAATAGTATTTCATGTTCAAAATATATAATGCTTAGCTATAATAAGAATATTCTTAATTTAACTAACTTTGAAAACCTTCTATTTTGCTAGAGTCTTCATTATTTTTGATATTGTCTTTTATTGCTTTGAGCTTCATTAGAATTCTCCTTTACAACTAGAATCATATCTATGACCCTACTAAGTGCATCCCAGGTTTATTTGGTTCATATTCTTCATTTCCTATGTGACTAAGGTAGAACTATGCTTTAACTCTCCATTAGTGATGAGGCCTATGGATCTGAGTGAACTAAGGTCCTTAACCAAGCTACTTGATACATACATTATCTTATCTTCAAGCTACTTGAGGTCAATGGAGAGGTCCCCTATTTTCTAGGGCCCTTTGCTCATGTTTTTAGAACACTTTTTTGAACCATCATTTCTGTGAATCCAATTAAATTTCTAAATAATGGATTATGGTTTGAACTATATTCATACAAGAAATACTTTAGCTCCTTTTAGGTCAATCATAACACTCACAGGGTTTAGTTAGGGTCTTGTGCCTTGCTGGGGCATTCCTTTGTCTCCCACAAGTGCACGATATCCTTAGATTGATCATGATTTACCTATGTGGCATCATCATGGTATCCATGCTCATCACTATTTAAAATATGACTACTACCTTTGAAAATTTAGCTTTGATCTCACACCATCTGATCCTTTTGTATGAATCAACAAGAAATGTAGATATTTAGATTATTTGGATCCAGGTAGCTATTTTAAAAGTAACATCTACACACCCATCATTTGACATCCATGTAAACATATTTAATGTCTACATGATCATCAATTTTAAACTCATCCTTGGGACTCTCTACTATCTTAAAATTGATGTCTGTATGACCATAATTTGATGTTCATGTGATCATCTTTGACATCCATGTGACCATCAATTTTAATTACATCCTTGAAACTCTCTTCTGAGTTTAAAATTAACATCTATGTGACCATCATTTGACATCTACATAGACATCTTTGATGTTTGGATGATCATTAATTTTGAACGCGTTCTTAGAACTCCTTGTTGAGCTTGCCACTTGTCATTTTATGGTTCACTCTACACTCTATCAGTTTTTTTGGGAAATACCTTTTCTCTATGTGGTGGTCTTGTAGGCCTTCATAGCTACGTTAAAAAGTCTTAATTCAACTCATTCCATTGGATCATGTCCATCTAGGTGAAAGTGAGTTGTTGATCTCCAAAATATGCTTGGGATTTAGTCTTGGATTATGCCTTTAGACTAAGGTTTGGTCATGTTGATAAACATAACTAAAACTTAGTATATATATTAAACTAAGTTCATGGCATATTTAAAGTTTTCCCACATAAATTGTTCCTACCAAAGTTAAATTTACACCAAGGAGCCTAAGCTAGGGTAATTTCAATGAGAGTTTCAAGATGCTCAGACATAAATTAAATTTTATTTTCAATAGACCAAGGGCTAGTAAAATATTAAATTAACATTTAAATCATAAAACCTAGACATAATCAACTCAAGGAGGACTCCATTAAACCTGTAATTAGAAAACATAGAGATCCAATCTTAGAAAGTATACACAAGAGAAAACCAGAATCATGTGAAAATGATCTAACCAAACTAGGTATGGATGATCTTTAGATAAAATTAATGTGAAAACATGCCAGTGATACTCTGATCAAGTGAATTTTCAATTTTAAGGTATAAATTTGCATAATTTGTCACAAGGGTCCACATTTTTTAGAAATGGGGGTATGTTGACCTCAATATGCCTAAAAAGTAAAGAGAGAGATGGTGTCCAGGTGGGGCATTAGGATGTGTTTCCAAGTAAATAATGAGTAATTATGCATTAATAGAGGTATGTCATTTTTTTAAAGTGTGCTGACCAAGTCTAAGGTCAATGTTTACAAGAAAAGGCATGGAATGTGGTTTTGAGGTTTCTTGTGTGCATAAAATGAAGTATTCTCAACTTGAGAAGAAATTTAAATTACTCATTGGAAAATTTTACCCATTCATGATAACCTACCATTCATGGTAGATGGGGAAGGGTCATATCTCAAATTTCCAAACATTAGTTTCTGGAACAAGGGGCTAAGCTTTATGAATGATCATTAAGACTGTAAGGTTGTTTAAACCTCTATAAAACTATAAATTTGACCCAATATGGAATATATTGATGGAAATGGCTCATAATTTATTATATTACCTAGTTTTATGACTATAAAATGTAGTGGACTCTCCCAGGTACCTTTAGGTGGCATTGGTTTGTTATGTGAGTGAATGGACCCTATAGAAAAAGCCTTATTTCTAAAACAAATATTATATCAAGTAAATTTGACCAAATCAGAGTTACTAAATAGATGAAGTTTTAATCTTGATACTTATATATTATTTACATGGTGGTTTGTAAGTAGGTTCTATACCTCAGATGTGATAAACTAGTAATGCAAGTTGACATATCACTAAAAGGGCTAATGGTGCAAATAGTGAGAAAAACTATGCAGAGGTGAGAATGGGATTAGGGAGGTGTTGTCATGGATTAGGGATGGATACAAATGTATGGGGATATTTTTAAATACCTTTATACATTTTAATTTTGGTTAGATATTTTGGAGGTTAGTGGATATGTTGAGACTGTTGCTCATAAGTTGACCTATCTTGTACAAATGAGATAGTGAAGGTGTAAGGTTGTGAGATTAGTTTGTAAGAAAAATATTATAGATTAACCATGATATATTTTTATCTAAGATTTACCTAATGATATAATATGATAATTCAGATGCATCATGAGTCTTTTAAAGTGTCTACACAGATATTGAATGTCATTATCATCATGACTATGTTTCAAGATAAATCAATAGTTTTGGGTAAGCAAGTTATAGTGATGAGTTGGAGGCTCTATGCCCTCATATGAATCATCCAATTAACATTATGTTATTTTTTGAAACATATATTTCCTATTCATTCTTTTAGGAAAGTCTGATAGTCAGTATAATAGGTTGAAACTTCAAAGCCAAAATGGCTTGTATGGTTAAGGATACTGAGAAAGAAGGTCAACAGATTGGTCTGTAAGACTACTAGTTGTCTTTAATGCTTATGATATTTTTTATTTAATTTTATCTAAGGATTATTTAAGATCATATTAATTCATTGTAAGAACTTAGGCATGTTCCTACAGGTGTCAAAATTTTAAAATTCCATGATTATGTTTTGAGACCAATTGGTAGTTCTAAGTAAGCTCCTTGTAGAGAAGGGTTTGAGCACTTTTGCCTTGAGTTGTGAGGTGTAATGCACATGGTGATGAACCTAAGGTCATTAGGATTATTTTTTTTTACTTTTTTTATTTTTTTCCCTAGGGTTTTTTGAAAAAATTGTGTTTATGCTTCAATTATTTTAGACAAACTTTTTAGGTATGCACAATCCTAATATAATTATTACTAATGATGTGATTCAAATAGTGGTTTGATCTAAGAAATGACATGGATACTATATGAGATTAGAAGGGGTATTTTGGTATGGAATATTATTTTTCTCTACCATGTAAATTTTTTGAATATTTTCCAAAAATTTCAAAGGGTAATGTATGCTAAGTAGGCCTAATGGGATTAGGTCATTATGAGGCCTAAAGAAGAGATAAGGCCTATTTGAGGAAGGTCAGACCTAAAAGGACTAATTTTTTTTTTTATCCATGTCTATGAGTTTTACTAATATCCATTCCATTTCTGACCAAAGAGGATAAGATTTATTGGATGACTAATATAGATATGAACAAGAAACTTATATATATACTAGGCATTTTAGGCCTATTAGAGAGTGTGTACAGTAAGTGAACAAGAAATAATATTTTAGAACATAAGGAGATATGTATACCATAATAAGAGGATATAGGATTATTGATGAAATTTTTTTAGAGTTTTTTTTTAGGATCAAGGCCATATTACCTAACCAAGTCAAAAAGAGGGTTAATTGAGCGAAGAAGGATATAGACCAGTTTGAGAAGGATATGTATGTATAAAGAGATAAAGATGAATGTTATCATATGTTGTATGACCAACAAAGGGTTATGAAGGTGATCAAAGTTTTTATGTTGTTGAGTTATTACCAATTCATCTAAGGGGTTGGTGCCTCCTTACAAGTGGGTTCTTGCTAGAGCCTAGTTGAGTTAGTGCTTAGCTAATTAGGGTTGGTGCTCCATGTGAAGTTGGTGCTTCAATAAAGTTTTTTTTTATCTTATAGGATTGTATTCAATTTTTATAATTAGTGTTTTTATTATCCTTGAGGTTTTCCCACATATATATTGTGTTCATGTGTTTCATGCCCTTGTGGATTGGTGCTTATGATTGTTAGGATGTATGTGTTTGTCTAAATGATATATGATTTATTAAATAAGATTGTTTAAATTTTTTGATTATTGATTCAACCTCCCCCCACCCCTCCAATCTTAGTCATTTTATTTCCAACATTTTTTATTAAAGTTTGGTCCTTTGAATCAAGTATAAAACATTTTTTTATTAAAGTTTGGTCCTTTGAAGCAAGTCTAAAGGCCTAAAGAAAGATCCTAGAAGAAAGAATGCCTAGTCAACAAGCTCAAGGTTGTTTTTATACCAGTAAGGCTCCATTGTTTAGTGGATCTAACTATGTATTTTGGTGTGTCAAGATGAATATATATTTGATGTACCAAGTTCATGATATTTGTAAATTATTTGTGGATGGCTATAATGCTCCTCTTATTCCACCAATTAATGCAACAAATAAGAAAGCTAGTGAAAACAAATCCAAAGCTATGAATGATATTCTTTGTTTCCTATAAAAGGAATAACTTATGAAGGTAATATGATGTGAATATATAAAATAGGTATGGTACAAATTGAATACCATATATGAAGGTTAAACCAAGGTAAAGAGAGCCAAGTTACAGACTGACAGAAGATAGTTTGAAAGCCTAAAAATGAATGATGATGAAAACATTACTTCCTATATGTTGAAGGTTGATGAAGTAATAAATATCATTAGAGGATTGGGATAAGAAGTTAAATAATCTATTGTTGATAAAAAAGTATTGAGATCATTAACTTATAAGTTTAACTCTAAGGTATCTATAGTAGAAAAGATGCAAGATTTGGACAAGCTAGAAATGGATGGGCTTCATGTCATCTTGACTGCCTATGGGATGATACCAATGAAGGAAGACCTCCAAAAAAAGAATAAATTTTAAAAGTTGAGAAGAAATCAAAAGCCAAGAAGGTGTAGAATGAGTAATGCTCAAATGTTTATGATGATCAACTAATAGCCATGTTTGCAAGAAAGATAAGGTTCATATATGGTAAGTACAAAGGTAAGTTGCCATTAAAATATTTCAACTATGGAAAGATTGGTCACTTTACATCCAAATGTACCAATAAGGATAAGTCTGAGCATGATTAAGAACATGATGAACATCATAGAGATGACAAAATACCTATAAGCTTGATAAAATCAAGTAGTTCAAGAAGTTTGAAGGCAACATTTAAGAACAAGAAAAACTTCTACACTAAGGAAGATAACCCTTTTAATGTAAGTGATTCAAGTGAATTTGAAAGTGATGATGGAAATCATGAACCTAAACATGACAATAATGAAACCTTGTTTATGACCATAAAATCAAATAATGAGGGTTGTTCAAGTGGGAAAGGCATTATGGATGATGTGGAATCAGATGCAGAAGAAGCTAAAGTAGATCTTGAGGCATAATTGATAAGTGCACTAGAGGAATTAAAGTTCAAAAGGAAAAATAATCACAAACTAAAAGCACTAGTTACAGATTATGAGGCACAAATTGGCTTGTTTTAGTAAAAGCTGAGTAATGCTTCCAAGGAGTATGATGAGATCATCAATCAAGTTGAGGCACATATGGAGGTAGTCAATGCAAACCTAAAGGCTAAAGAAGAAGAGTGCATCAAGTATGTAACTAAAGTGGAATCCTTGAAAGTTAAGTTAAATCAATCATTCAGTAAGGTGATGGCATTTTTGAAGTTTAAAATAGATTTGAGGCATTAAATGATATCTTGAGTAGTCACAAGTCTACAAGTGACCAAACAGGTCTTGGTTTCAATTAAGACCAAAAGGAGGCACCTCAAGTCAAGGAGAAGAATTTTGAAAACAAGAAGTTCAACATGGAAAGACCTATAAAACAACCTAATGCTATAAGGTATGCCAATTTATTTAATGGTTACTATTTTGTGTGCAATCAATTTGGTCATAGAGCAAGAGACTGTAGAAGACCCTCCAAGAATGAGTATTCATAAGACTATGGAAGGATTCAAAACTCACATTATTGAAGAGGTATATATAAGGTGGTTTTTATATTTATCACGATGTAGTACACATTTTAAAATTCTATCCTATTGAGGTTTGAAGCCTCTAGAGTGCTATAAAGAAGACAAATGAATGTTTGGAAACCAAAAACAATGAAAATGAGTCATGATCAATCTAAAAGATCAAGTGGACTATTTTTTGTGATATATCATGCTTAAAATGTGAAATTAAGTCAGGAATGTTTGTTTTCATCTCACATTGATGATCAAATGGATGATGAACATATCAAACCTATTCAAGCCTAAAATGGTATTGAAGGACATTCAGTTAGATGAGATAAAGGAGATCTAAGAATTTCTTGAAATTGTAATGTTTTAATGATCTATAAATTGTGATGACTCCATTAATATTCATGGATACACTATTCAAGAAGTATAATCATGATGGATGCTTGGTTTGAGGGGGAACTATTTAGGTTTGTGACCGAGTTTGTTTTGTAATGAGAAATGGTTTTGTAATTAGAATTCATCTCAAAGAGGTATGGTTGGAGTAAGGGGTAGTATGCTACCTTAATGATTCATATTATATTTGTTGAGATATTATAGAAATAAGGTTTGGTTATGTAAGTATATGCAAGTGTGACTCTATATGAAAATTATGCATGATTTTTTGTCATTAATGTCAAAGGGGGAGAAAGTCCAAGAAGTGAGTTTGACCAACTTGGGGAGATGAAAGAGATAAGATTGAAGAATTATTTTCCATCAATGACAAAGGGAGAGTTTATTGATAATTTATTTCATTGATGTTAATGTCAATATTGATGTCATTTATGTCAAGGATAAGGTTGATATTATTGATTTCAATGTGCAGATGCATAGTGAGTAGTCAGTGAGATATAAACTATGTGACTTGAGTGAATTTTATGGCAACCTAATCTCTTTTAGTTGAGAGATAATTTGAAGGAAACTTAATGATTCATCTAAGGAAAATTTCATGATTTAGGTCAGCTTGATGAATATCAATGTTGTCACAAAGAGGTTTTAATGATTAGGTCAAAGTAAGCATGTTTTGAGCACTAGGTGTCTTGAAAAGCCTAGTCATAACAAACTTAGTCATATCATGGGAATATACATGATGAGCATAAAAAATTATGTAGAGATGTATGATATTATATAAGGATCATAAAATACATGTTATCAAGGTATAAAATAATCATGTAGTGTTTTCAATATCACTTGTCAAGTCTCAAAGTGCTTGAGAATCCCAATCGTTACATTAGTCATAGCATGAAGGAACCTTGTGAGAAGGTATGAGCATGGTGACATGGTGAGATGGATGAAAAAAGTCCTAATATGTAGTATATGGTTATTTGAGTATGCATATGATGCAGTGGATTACTCAGGTGTGTTTCAAAGTGAGCATACATGGGTAAGACCTACATACCTAACATGCAACTAGACTAGTTTTAGATCATGCCTAACCCAATGAGGTATTATGAAGTGCTATCAAGGCCTATGAATGATGAAAATAAGTTTTTTATCATGTGATAGGATTATTAAGTATGTATTGAGCTGGTTGGTACATGGAAAGAGGCTTGAAGGTTAATTTCAAGGACTAATGTGACTTGTTAGTTAAAGGCCTAGAAAGCAAAGAGAGAGATGGTGGCTAGATGGGGTATTAGGATCAATTTCCAAGGCAATAATGAGTATGTATTCATTAAAAAAGGTATGTCATGTTTTTTTAAGTGTGTTTACCAAGTTTTAAGTCAAATTTTGAAAGAAAAGGCATGTAGTGTGGTTTTGAGGTTTCCTATATGCACATAATGAAGGATTCTCAACCCAAGAATAATTTTTAAGTACTCATTGGCATGTGTAACATATAGATGAGAGCCTAATCCATTCATGGTTTATGGGGAATGGTCCTAGCTAAAAAATTTTAACATTGATTTATAGAATAAGGGGCTAATCTTTATGAATTATCATTAAGACTATAATGTGGTTTATGAATTTCTAACACCCTAACTCTGACCAAAATGGAAGATCTTGATGGAAATAGATTATAATTGATTTGATGACCTAATTTTATGATTTTAAAATGTAGTGTACTCTCCCAATTACCTCTAGGTTGTATTAGTTTGTCATGTGAGTGAGTGGACCCTATAATAAAAGCCTTATTTCTCATAAATTTGTTGTAACAAGTAGAGTTGACCAAGTCAAAGTTGTTAAATAGATGGATGTTGAATATTAAGACTTATATATTATATTCATGGTAGTTTTTGAATAGGTTATAGACCTCATATGTTCTAAACTAGTCATGTAAGTTGACATATCACTAAAAGGCCTACTAGTGTAGATAGTAAAAAAAACTAGGCAGAAGTGAGAATGAGATTAGGGATGTATTGTCATGGATTAGGGATGGATCCAAATACATGGGGATATTTTTCAATAACTATAATACATATTCATTTTGGTTATATGTTTTAGAGGTTAGTGGATATGTTGAGAATGTTACTCATAAGTTGATGTGTCTTGTGTAGATGAGACACTTGTTGATGATCAACTACCCCTATTCCTAGAATGGGGACAATCCTTTATTAATTTTTCTAAAGTGCCCAAGATTTATATCATGTTAAATCATTCTAATGCATATGTATTTTGTTTAATTTTCCAATGCTTGTGCTTCTATAATTTTTGGTTAATTATTCATTTTGTAATATAGATTAGTACTTAGCAATATACAAGTTATTTAAAGTTCTTCATTTTTTATTCAAACCATGAATGTTTAAAATATGAATTGATTAAATGATGTGCAGACAAGATCTACTTAGGAAGCATGACCTAGCTCCCTAACATACTTGACTATAATAAATTTTGTTGATTTTTTATAAACTAACATTTTTGTATTTAAATCATTATTTATGAAATTCTGCATTTAAAATTGTCTAAATCTATTCAAGATGGGTTATGAAATCTTTTAGAATATAACTTAACTTCTCTCTTGACTTTGGTGGACATAAATTTAAATCTATAGTTCATTATGCCTTATGGTATGCCAAAGTTTGGACTATGGTGTAACAAGGTCAGGTGTCTACCTCACCAGGCTTCACAACACCTTAGAGATTCATCATACCCCATGCAAGACACTTGGTGTAAATCTAAAAATATTTATGATATACATGGAATCATCTAGAGAGCTCACAAGAGGACTAGTTATGGAATTCAAATCTAGAGGCTACATGTCATAATCTTATCCCTTGTGAGCAAACCCATTCAATTCAAGCCACCACACATCCCCCACACATCCCAATTCAATCCAAACATCCATTAGATTCCACCACATGTATTAATAATCACCAAATATGCCTAAGAAATATTCTAAATTTACACATGTCCCCTTTAAATTCATCTAAGATCAACAGATGTCCACATCACATAATATCCATCTAAAGTTTGTGAGAGCTTGCAAGCAAGACATATGACATCGCCTGACTATTTGATCATGGATCGATGATATATAGTTGTCTAAAGATCCTTTTGAAATTTAAAAGTGGTATAATAACAAACAAAACCCCATAAAAATGACATATGTCATCTTTTTACCCTTATGATGATGCTAGATGTCATTCTTACACTACTTTTATCTGAGATCCACTAGATCACTTCCGAGAGGGGCATATGTCCACCTTGGGCCCATGAAATGATGCCATATGTCATTCTTATGAATTTTAATTCTAAAAAAAACTACAACTAACCATGAGAGAACCACCTAGTGAAGAAAAAGCTCTGATTTCCCATGAGAGCAATGCGTGGTACCCCCGCAACCAATCAAAACTAAAATTCACCATTTAATAGCTCACCATAAATTAAAATATTCCATTTGGTAGGATATGAATGATTTATCACATATATGCATTTAAATTACCCCTTAAGGTAATCAGAGGGTGCCACATGTTTATGCTTCAAAATGATTAAGCAATTTAGTCATATTCAGGCCCTTTGAGTGCCTAACTGTATTCGAAGTGGCATGCCATGTGTCAAAAGGTGAAAATATTTAGATTTAAAGATAAAATTTATGGTGGATAAAATTTAAAATTATAAATAAATTTGAATTCTAATGCAATTAAATGCTAAAATTAATAGCTTGAAGTTATTCCAAACACATGCAAAGTTGACAAGCTCACCATTAATATGGTATGAACTAGAAACACCATCTATATTGCATTAATCAAAGTGATATTTCAAAAGGATGCTTAAACAATCCTTTCAATTTTCATTTAAATCTAAACATGTTTACTCTCTTTTCTATCTATGATCTCCTAGTATGACAAATCTTGAGTTATTCATAGATTGCACCTTGACCATGATTGTTGAAGATTGAGAGTTGTAGAAGGGTACGAAAGGAACGTTGGTTATTACTAAGAATATTGAAAATATGGCATCATTTTGGGGAAGAAAATTTATTTTGTAAATGATGACTTTTTATTCTAGTATGTCAATTTAATTGTTTTCAAAGACATAGAATTCATACTCGAGGCCATAACATTAGGAGACATGCATTACAATAACATTTACTTAAATGTAGAAGAATCTAGGGAAGTAGATAAGGATGAGGCTTGAGACCATGACTCAAATAATCCAATTGGCCTCAAACATCCTTATCATCAATTTTTTTGGTCTCTATAAAGTTGCATCTAAATAAGAGGTCATGCCATGCACTGACCTAGCTTATGGCAAAGATTGATTTCTCAAATCAATGAAACAAGGGCTTATGATCACCTTCATAGTAATACCTATCTTTGAAAAATATTATGACATTCCTTCCCCATAAATAGACTATAACTAGAGTGAAATCAACAAATAGTTCAAGGTCTATTCCTTAGAGAAGGTCTTGGCTAGACGGGCGACCGACTTGATGGGAGTTGTCTTCATGGATGGCCAAAGGAATATAAATATTCAATAAATTTTTAAGGTATTTAAGATCAGCATGGCCTTACCAAATATAATATTTTTAAATGCACATATTGGGTATGTAGACATAAATACTCTTTTACTACTATAGATAATCCTATAGGATCAATAGATTCCCCCACTTGGAAGATATATGCAATGAATGATACTTGAAAGATTGGTTCCCCATTTTTCATGATGATTTATCCACTAGATGTTACCTTCACAACTACCCAATTATGTCATAATTTATGGTACCTTGAGTGACCAAAAAATGTACCCCAGTTATTCTCTGCATTGCACATTCACTACTTTAGTTACAACATTAGAATAATTACAGAAGAATTATACCCAATTATCTAAAAATCAATCAATAAGTGTGATATTTTGAGGGTTCCCATGGAGGTTATAAAAACACTAAAGGAAATGGGAAGCTACTGGATATACTTAGATTTCATAGTCATATAAATGGAAGGAATAATGGTGGATCTTCTCAGGTTACCAAGATATGTGCCTATGAAGTTGACCAAGGAAGAGATGACCTATAAACTTATTCATGGAGTTGATACCATAGTCAAAAACAAGAATAAGATAATCCCCCATAAGACTCCTTACCAATTGGGGAGGATTAAGATCACAAAATGTCATGACATCATTATGGCTTCAAGGCATACAGACTCCTACCTATTGCCTAAGGACAACTTCAAACCTTGGGACCCAGATAATGTCATTGACAAAAATCTATTCAAATTCAAGAAAAATATATCTATAGAGTAAAGGAAATAATAAAAGGTTCATGAATGGATCTACAAGGATGCTATAATGATGAGGTATTTATCAAGAATGCAACAAGGAATAACATAGAGCTTGAAATGAGACTAGACAAAGAGAAGAAGAAAGAAGACATTTGAAGGCCTCAACCACCACTAAAACATGGAAGCATATTCGATGTAGATTATAAGGAGATAAAATAAGAAGAGGAAGAAGAAAATGTTCCTCTCATTAGGAACATACCATGTATACCTCCACTATAGGCCACTTTAAGCAGTCAAGGTATGCCTCCAAGCTCTGAGCAAGGAGGATAAAGAAACCAACATGAACCCTCCCAAAGTCCTACATTTGTCTCTACATCTACCATGGGATCTGCCCTAGAGATCATAAGTCAACCTAACCCTAATGTCATTGATATTGAAAAATTGTATCAAGGCATTGAGCTCTCAATGGAAGAACTGCAAGCACTGGTTGGGAAGTGCATTGGAAACATGTACAAAAGAAAGAAATAACCCATGACCATAATGAGAGGATCCATTACCCATCCATTAGATTATTAAGAGATTGATACTACCACTATATCACCTTAATCTCCTTATCTAAATACTCTTCCATTACCTTTCTCCCTAATTACATTTACATATGTTTCTACTTCTAATTTTACATTTGATCCTTCCATCATTGCTTCCCCATTGGCTCTAATGTCATCAACCTTTACAACTACCACCACCACTCAATCCTCAACCAACACTAGTATGAACCAAGATAGTACTTCATTTGGCTCATTTTCCCACACTTTATTACTCATTACACTACACATATTTCTTCTTCATAGGAAACCACTACTAGTGCATCACTTGCCCTTGGATCTCCTACATCTACTAGGTCATTAAGGCCCATTTAAAATCAATTCACCTTTCTAAAGCCACACAACATTACTATAACTACTAAGATGAGTGTTCCTTCAAAGTTGCCTTCATTACTTTTTGACATGGTCCCTATAAGATATATATTTGATACACTTTGGGAATTAGACCCAACAAACTTGTGCATCTTTGTTATAGCTTTGGCTTCTTTCTCAACCCAGGCACCTCCCACACAACTAACACCTACTACTATCCAAAATTGGGTTAAATATATCATATAGGAAACAAGGTAGGAGAGGCCTCATGTAGTCCTATCTACCCCCAAAATTGGTATGAGGTTTGATGATGCCACAAGAACTATGAAAAGGTTGGTTAGGAGGTAGGTTGAGCAACCACAATCTAGCTCAGTTGTTGCCCATAAGAGTGAAGAGTCCCTCTTCATTTTGAAAATAAAGAGGAAATCTATCCTTAGATAGGTATATGAATTTGAATAGGGCCATGTGTCCTCAATCCAATCTAATGTA
Source organism: Torreya grandis (assembly GCA_037957365.1). Taxonomy (NCBI): domain Eukaryota; kingdom Viridiplantae; phylum Streptophyta; class Pinopsida; order Cupressales; family Taxaceae; genus Torreya; species Torreya grandis. The sequence continues at coordinate 980,749 of JARHVA010005478.1, forward strand.
GAGTCCACAATAGCCTTGATGAAGGGGATGTAGTAAGAGTTGAAAATGTTGAAGGAGTAAGCACTTCCCACTATACCAAAAGTCACTATAAGTCAAATAATAAACATTATTATCAATGCATTTAGCTTGTATAAAGTCATGAAGAGGAGGTAGGAAGATGGGAGCCTATAATACAAGGTGGTCATTAAACATGACCATAAACTTTCACTCTATGATGCCAAGATGGAAAACATGGCTAGAGTTACAAGAAGTAATAAGCTCCCAGACCTCAAGGTTTTACCACTTGAGGATATCATTCTTGCATAGACCATCCTGATGAAAAGGAGAAGGATATTGAAGAGATGGTTAGATTAGGTCAAGGATGTAACTACATCCTTGGATAAAATCAAATTCAAATTAGATTTATTGCTAAAGGATGCCATGATCATTAGGGTGACCAAGCTTAATGGCACCTTCATAGATTACCAAGAGTTTAGATTCCAAATGAATGAATTCATTTCTTAGTTTTATCAAGATATTTTTAGTGTAATGACAACTACTAAGGTAATGAATATTGTGGAATTTGCTAATTAGAGGATAGAGAAATCAGAGGCAATTGAAGAAAAATTAAGGTCTATGCTTATAGAACACAAGAAGCTCATCTAGGAGATACTTGACTTATTTTGGCCCATGATCTTGGACTTTGTCTAGATAGATAGGGATCACTTAGCCTACATAGAGGTTTGGATGAAGGAAGAGGTAGAAAATAAATAGAGACAATAGTATCAAGCTGGACAATAGCCTCCTTCAAGACCATTAGGAATATTTGGTTATGTTTTGTAAATTCAAAATTAGAATATTTCATTGTAACATTTTAGCTACTTGGTTGTATTAGGGTGCCTTTTTTAGGACCACATAAACTTTTCTTAGTTATATTTTGGTCTATGTATAGGGTTATCGACCTCATTGTAAATAAGAAACAATTGTTATAAGAATTAATACAAAAGATCTAAGAGTTCAAAAGTTTGTTTGAAGTGCTTGATTTTGTATTGTTATAGTTTCTTTTATTCATGATTTTACATGATTAATGGTTTCTTTCTACTGAATAATTAGACAGTATCATTCAATATATGCATTTTTTATCTTAAATCTAACACTAGGATGAAAATTCTATGAGTATACATGCTTTGTTTTCATCTTATTTGTAAATAAATGTGATATTCAATTTACTATGAATGAGTAATCTTTGTGCAATGTATGCTTACAGATATATCCATTTCTTTTCCATTAAAAATTCAACTAAGTTCATATAGCTTTGAGTAATGAACTAGAGATGGTGAGCATTACTTTTATGTGTTTTTATTCTAGAAGTTATAAGAATTGATATCTTTGAACATCTTAAGCAAATTATCTTTTCTTCCTTACCCTTCTCTCCTTTGAATCTGCCCATGACTCACTTTAACATAGTTCATTCTATAAATATCCATTGTTTGTTTATATTTTGGGAATGATTAACAAATATTAAAATAATTTCACAAATATTATCAAGAATAAAGTGTTATTGAATATAATTTATTTTCCCTACAGTAAAGTCTACTTATAGACTCACAAGTGGTGACCATATCTTTGCTATTGTGCTATTTCCAATAGTATTTGTATAAAAATAATCAAGCCCTAAGTCTTCTATGACTTAAAATTTAGTTCATTACTTTCCCTCCATTCCCTAGTGACATAGGGAATGCATTAAGTGCATCAATAGGAAGGGAAAAATTGGTGCTAGAAGGAGGGCCCCATGCAATTACTTCATGCATCTTTGTAGAATTGTACTATAATTCATTATACACATGAATAATTTTTTTAGAGTATGCAAATATTTTTAAAGGACACTAAAGGTCTACATTATTTGCATAAATATTTTCATTCTTTGTAGGAATGTTTGTATTCTTTAAAGGATTTCATCAAAGTTAGAGTTCATTAGTGAAAATTTGATAAATAATCTTGATATTTGTTTATATTTGTGTAAATATGGGTGAAATACCCTATTCTTTAAGCATATTCAAGGTTATTACGATCATTTTTTCTAAGATTCACATAAATTTGGTAAAGAATTTGGATATTTACAAGAATTTGTGTAAAGATTGATTGTTGAGACCTCACTGGTATTGGATCTAAACAGTTGAGATTGGAATTGCTCTAATGTATTTGGAATTAGGTGAACCTTTGTATAGCCTTATACAAAAAGACATTTTAAAGTGCTCAAACACATTTATATTGTAAAATAAGGCATAAGAATGCTTTCAAATCTTAGTCTAACACTGATCTTTATAGGTTAGCATATGAGACTATTAATATTTATGCAGATATTGAGAACTCTAAAGTTTTTAATCTTATATCCTCAAAGATCAATGTAAATATACTTAATATGAAGCTTTTCTATGGAATATTGACTAATCTTTGTAATATTTATCACTTGTGAGACTATCTTTGAATCTCCTTTACTCTTAGTACTCGTTATACATCCTTGAGTTGCCTAGGATTATAACTAGATCTTGATCTAAAACCATGATCCCTTTGACATCCCTAGAAACCCATATAAAGGCTAGAGTAGACAAAGGTAAATGTAGGAAATATAGGACCTAGCCAAATTCCCCATGTAGCAAAAGTTTGTAACCCCTTGTGCTAATCATGGCATGGCTAGTTGGTTCATCTATCATTATCCTCATACCCTTATCCAATTTTCCAAGAAATCTAGAGAAATATTTTCCTCTCTTTACCCCCATCGATAGAGTAACTCTTGAAGATCATATAAAGTCCTTTAAGTCATTGTTGAGATTGCTTAATGTGATCCATGAGGATGTGGCATGTTGTCCCTTTCCATTCACATTTTAGGATGTGACTTTTGATTAGTTTCATAACTTTCCCAAAGATTCCATCATGGGATGGGGTCAGTTCAGTGACACTTTTATTTCCTAATTTCATAAGGTAGTAGGCTCGAGAGTTGTGTACCAATAGTTAACCACCCTCAAAAGGGACATAAAGGAACCAATTAGAATGTTTAATGCAAGGTTACAAAAGATGTATACCCTAACATCTCCCCTATAAGCTGACATATTATTTAGATTTAGAGATATACAAGAATGTTTTGGATGTGATGATATCCATCTTCTTGAAGACAGACATGAACATTGACATGTTGCCTTTGACATATGATGAAGCCATCCATATTGATGAGCAAATGCACCCATAAGGGCATCATGATTTTTCTATACCAAATATTAATCCATTGATGTAAATTTTAAATGTCATGCATAACATGAATCATAATTACCTTACATTAAACCAACTGTCATTGATCAACCAATTACCTTTGAGCCATGTTGTACCCAATGAATAATTAGGATAATTTAACCAAGCAAATGTTGAAGCACATCCCTAAATTAATGTGAATCAAGTAATAGTTCTTATGAATAACACTAATGTTTAGATTGTAACCCAGAATAAGAAATTAGAGCCTTCAAAAGGAAAGTTAGAATCAATACAAAGAACCGTTTAGAAACTCACTAATGATTTCTTGGATCTCAGGAAATAGATGGGAAATATTGGTGAGAGTTCCAATAAAATTTATAATTTTTAGAGACATAACAAACCTTTCAATAGGTCTAAAAATAATAGTGATCCACCTTTGGGAAAATTCCCTAAGATCAAAATTTGTGAGATGTCATTTCCTAAATGGTATCGAGTGCACAATACTAGTAGACATGGAGAACTAGATTGTGTTGAGTTATACCATGCATTTAAAGCTATTAATAGCCAAATGGAGGGGTTTTAGATGAATTCCACTAATAAAAATAATGTTAAGAGCTCTAATAATACTAATGATGCTTTTAAAACCTAGAAAACTATTCTCATGGTTGAGACCTATGATTTTCCTAGTCAAGATGAAAATGAACCTAAAGATAATGTTGAAAAAATACATGCTTTCCAATAATATGAGAGGATAAACTATGCCATTAGAATTAAATATTAGAAACCACCTCTATTAACAAATTCTACCCCACCTAATAAACCAAATACACCTCTTGATGGTAGGATAGATAATAACCCTTCATACCCTAAAGGTAAAGAGAGTCAGCTAACCATAAAAACTTCTTACACAACATCAAAAGGTGGATATAACATAGTATAAGACATGATGAATATCAAGGAAAATATAACATTGCATGAGCTCAATCAAATCACTAAATAGCATGATTTGCTACTAAAATCATTAAATGAAAAGCTTAGCTCCAACAAAGCTAAACTAGCTCAAGAAAATGTGGTAATGTATAAGCATAAGCATAAGCATTAAGTTCTAACATTTCTATTGAATATAAGGATGTTTGGTAAAAATATCCATAATTGCTTACTTGATTCTAGTTCTTTAGCAATCATTATGCCTCTAGGAATTTATGAAAAATCGGTATTTAGCGTAGTCAAATCAGAAAAGGTAGTGGTGTAATTTGACATGTCAAGAGTGAAAGTGGTGGGTGAATTGTTAAATATTCATACACAGCTCGATCATGATCCTCGAATCCAAAAATTCATCAAAATTCAAGTCATTGACATACTTGAGGCTTATAGATTGTTATTAATTTATGACTAGACTAAATCCTTTAATGGATATATGTCCACTAATTGTTCTCACATGTGGCTACCTTAGCATGGGATTCTCAATTAGATCAGGGTCAATCAAGAACCTAAGATGAAAAAATGATCATAAAATACATAGCCAAGAATGAAAAGGTAAATTACCAATCCTCAGACATATGTGTTTACACTTTGGAAACTATTGACATTATTACAAATGATAAGGTAAAAGAAGAAAGCAAAGGTCCTTAGACATTGTACTTCAATGGTGCATGAGCTAAGAAATGTTTTGGCATTATAATGTTTTTGACAGTTCCTAAAGGCAAACAATAGCTATATTTTTATAGATTATAGTTATCTTGTACTAATAATTTAGTAGAATATGAATCTCTTTTTTTAGGACTTCAATTTGTAATTAAACATAAGGTAAAAGAACTGTTAGTCTATGGTGATTTAGATTTAATTGCTAACCAAGTCAAAATCAGATATCAGTGTAATATTTCTTGTCTAAGAAAGTATAAATTTAGAGCTTGGGATTTAATTGAGTATTTTTATTCATTTAACATTATTTATTTTCCCAAAGAACAAAACCAATTTCTATATTCTCTATCTTCAATAGCATCAAACTTGGTGCCTCTAGAGCCTTTAAACTTTCAAGAGTTTATTATGGAGATAATCTCATTCCCCTTTGTGCTAGACAACATCAATCACTGCCAAGTTTTTGATGATGATAATCAAATACTTGACTTCATGTGCAATACTAGCATATTCAATTCTCACATCATTAATGAATAGGATGAAAGTCCTGTACAAAGTTCAAAGGATAAAGAAGATGGAGTGATACAACTCAAGGAGAATATAATTCCCAAGGGCATGATCTCCTTAGGATGTTTGATCTAGATAAGCAAATAATAGAAGATAAATAACATAAGGTGAATGGAAATGATTACAAGAAATTTAACTTTGGAAACTATGGGAATGAGAAAAATGTTAACATTGGTGTAGTTTGCATCGATGAAGAGTTGAGAAAATTGTTGCCCTTCTAACCAAGTTCAAAGATGTCATTGCCTAGTCATATGATGACCTCAAAATATTTGATACTAGTGCGATTACTCATACTATCCCCTTAAAATAGGCCCACAAACCCTTTAGGCAAAGAAAGAGACCAATTAATCTAGTAATAAAACCTCTAAATTATAAAGAAGTGAAGAAATTGCTAGATGCAAGGATAATCTTCCCCATATGGCACTCAACATGTGTCACTAATCTTGTGCTAGTTAGAAATAATAATGGAGAAATTGGAGTTTGTGTTGATTTCATAAACTTAAATAGATCTTTATATAGGGACAATTATCCTTTTCCATATTTAGATGAGGTCATTCAGTTAGTGAGTGGGTCTAGAATGATGTCATTTCTTGATGGTTTCTTAGGCTACAACAAAGTCCTAGTGAATAAGAATGATAGAATGAAAATTGATTTCACCATCAAGTGGGGAACATTTTCATACAAACTAATGCCATTTGGATTGATCAATGCAGGAGTAACTTTCTAGTGAGTGATGGACCATGCATTCTATAGATTACTTAGTAAGTGTATCATTATCTAAATGGATGATCTAATAGTTTTTATAAAAATAAAGGAGATCACATGATGCATTTGGAACACGTGTTGGATAAGTGTAGGAGGTATGGAATTTATTTAAAACCCAAGAAAAGCATCTTATGTGTAACTAGAGGAAAAATTATAGGACATGTAATCACTCAAGAAGGTATGACTATTGATCGTAATAGGATAAATGGAATTTCAAAGATAGAGAATAATAATAGAAAAAAAGAGTTGCAATATTTCCTTGGCAAGATTAATTTTGTAATAAAACTTATATTTGGTTTTGTAGAGATTTTAAGAACACTCAAAATGATGCTAAAGAAATATTATAAGATAAAATGGACTGTTGAAGTGAAAAGGTCCTTTCAAGATATCAAATATGCTATTGTTCAAGCTCCTATTCTAATAAGTCATGATTTTTTTAAGGGTTTCTATCTATAATCTTTTGATTTTGATCATACTATTGCTAGTATATTAATTTATAAAGAGGATGATAAAGAACACCCCATAGCCTTCATGAGCACCAATTTTAACAACATGGAGATGAACTATCCTATTCTAGATAAATAAGCTTACATGCTAGTAAAGGTTATCAATGAGTTTAGACACTACATCGTAAGAAACAAAACATATGCCATAGTGTCTAATTTGGATGACAAGTTGATGATGGAAAAAAATGAGCTTGGAGAATAAAAAGGGAAGTGGATGACCAAACTCCAAGAATATGATTTATAAATAAAATCTTCTAAGCTAGTTAGAGGGCAAGGTTTAATCCAGATCATTGTAAATATTGATCCATATATTGACATTTTACATGTTGAAGCAAGTCAAGTACCTAGTGGAGACTTGTACAAGGATAGTATTCATAATATGATGCATAGATTATGTATCCCACACTTTAAAATAGAATAGAAAATATCCCTCAGGTTGAGATCATCTTACTTTATGATCAGATGAGGGGTCCTCTATAGAATTAACTATGAGGGGGTATATGTAAGATGTGCTTATAGATCCAAAGCCACATAAATCATGGACAATTTCCATGACAAACTAAGAAGTGGTCATCCTTTAGGGTGTACCAAAACACACAAGATATTGAGAGTTAGATATTATTGGCCAAACATATTTACAGATGCCCATGCCCATGTGTGGACTTGTCATCAATGCCAAGTATTTGATCGATGAGAGACAAAGGAAGCCATGCCTTTGCAACTAGTGATTGAGGTAAAACAATTTGCATAATCAATCCTCAATTTAATAAGAGTGATCAATCCTAACTCCTCAATAGGACACAAAATTTTACTCAATTCCATAGATTATTACACTAGGTGGAATGAAGCAGTGGCCACCAAGAATAGTAGAGCAATTAAATTCATCAATTTTTTGGAAGAGAATGTCATTACTTAGCTTAGGATGACCCTATCTTTAGTATGCAATAATGGCCTATCCTTTGCATCAGAAAATTCACCAAATAGAATTATGATAATTAGATAGTCATCAATTTTGCATCAAACTACTACCTTTAGGGTAATGGTGTTGTAGAATCTACCAACAAGAAATTGATGAATGCCATTAGGAAGTATGGAAAAGAGAAACCTAGAGAATTTCAATCCTTTCTAAAGTATACTCTATGGGAAGATCAAACTAGATATAAATAGGCACTCAAGGCATCCCCATTCCTATTAGTCTATGGGAAATAGCCTATTTTTCTTATCATGCTAAAGTTACTCACTATGATTTTATGGACGAGTACATGGAAGATGACAAAATAATATAGTCCCAGATACTAAAAATCATCCAAATGGAAGATGCTCGAGATGAAGCATTCAAAAAATTCAGCAACCATTAGGATGTTGTGAAGAAATGGTTTGACAAGTGAGCCAAAATTAAAACATTCTAAATATCCTACTTAGTCCTACTATGGGACAAGGCCCATGAGAAGAAATGACATCATGACAACTTCACTCCTCTCTTGATCATACCATATCAAGTAGTAGAGATATTGGGTAAAAATGCATTCAAGTTCAAAGACCCACAAGGGAATGACTTAACCTTACCAGTCAATGGGCAATATCTGAAACATTATTTCTCTATTGCTCTATCACAAACTCTAGAAGGAATGCAAGCTTGTTTAGAGTTAGAGTAGGTAGGAGTAGAATAATTTTATTTCTTGCTTTACTTTCCTATTTTTTTCTTTCTTGCTTTCCTACTTTTATTTCATTTTATATGTTTTCCTTCTTTTTTCTTGTTGTTTGTTTCATGTTGTGTGTTTTAGCCTAGTAATAAGTCTTTTGGAGAATAATTCATGGGCTCAATTTGTGTTAATCTAGTCCTGAAAATGGGAAAAGGAGATTGTTTTTTTTAACATTGGTTGTCCAAAGCTAAGAAACCTTTATAATGTTTTTATTTAGAAAATTTGGGTGGGGTTAATTAGAAGTTAGTTATCTTATGACAATCCTAAGTCATTTTAAAGCTATACTATAGTTTAGATTATTGAACATTTGCTTTAACTAAAGTTTGAGGTTGTGTGGATCATGATATTGTCACTTAAATTCACCAAATAAATTTCCAAGGTAGAACTTGATATCTAAAAGTGAATTACATTTAGACTATGTCTTGACATAACCATACACCTAGCTAATTCTAGTTCCTAACCATTCTGGTTTATGACTGCAGGTATAAAAAAATATCATACACTAATGAAGTGAAATCATAAAATAATTTCAAATTCCGTGAATGGTGATTTAGGTAATCTCTACTAGGGATATGGACATCTAGATATAAGTAGAGCAAGGATTAGAGTAGATCCAAAGGTATCTCTATTAGGGATATGGATGCCTAGATGACATCATAACAATGCCTAAGACATCCCTAACTAAATAAATCATTATTATATGAAACCTAAATAATGCTTATGTCACTTCATGTTTTATGTCTTGAATCTTGAAATTCATCATTTATGAACCCAATGGCAATGGTTAATGAACCTCAAAGCACACACATAGTATGATTGTTTTCAATGTTTAAACTCTATTTCCAACCTATGGTCTTTCATTAGTTTTGAAAATTAGTTTTGATATTGACTGAAAATCACAATAAGATAACTAGATTTTGATTCATCTTTGAATAGAAAATCTAAATTCTATTTTTTTTAATGTTTCCATGCAGAGTTCACCATTTGTTGATGATCAAATACCCCCTATTCCCAGAATGGGGCCCTTCTTTTCTTAATTTTTCTAAAGTGCCCAAGATGTCTATCATGTTAAATCATTCTTTTGCATATGGATTTGGTTTAATTTACCAATGCTTGTGCTTCTATAGTTTCTAGTTAATTATTCATTTTGGAATATAGATTAGTCCTTATAAATATAAGAGTTATTACAAGTTCTTCAAGTTTTATTCAAACCATGAATTAATTTAATGATGTGAAGACAAGCTCTACTTAGGAAGTGTGACCCAGCTCCCTAACATACATGAACACAACAAGCTTCACTGGATTTTGATAAACTAACATTTTTATGTTTACATCAATTAGTGATAAAATTATACATTTAAACTTGTCTAAATTTTTTGAATACAGGTTATGACATCTTTCAGAATCTAATTTAACTTCTCACTTGATATCATAGGATGTCAATTTAAAGCTATAGTTTATGATGCCTCATAGGATGCCAAAGTTAAGATTATGTCTTAACAAGGATAGGTCTCTACCTCATTGGGATTCACAACATCATAGAGATTTATCGCACCCCATGAAATATACTTGGAATAAATATAAAAATATTTATGAGTTACATGTCATCATTTGGAGAGATCATGAGAAGACTAGACATTAGAATTCAAATCCAAAGGCTACGTGTCATAATATTATCCCATGAGAGCAAGCCCATTCAATATAAGAAACCACACATTCCCCATGCATCCCACTTCAATCCATAAACACATGATATACCACCATGTGTCTCAAGAATGACCAACTAGGCTCAAGCAACATTTTTAATCGATGCATGTTCTCTTCAAAATCATCTAAGATCAATGCATGTCCACACCATGTTGTATCCATATAAATCTTGTGAGAACTCATAATTAATACATTTAGTATCAACCAATTTGTTTAATCATATATCAATGGTATTAATCTATCTGAGTCTCCTTTAAAAAATGACAAGTGGTAGAAGAATGAATAAAGGCCCACCAAAATGATGCATGTCTCGTTTAGAGCCATGTGATGATGCCACATGTCATTCATGTACTAATTCTATCCGAGATCTATTAGATAAATTCTAAGAGAGACACATAGCTACCTTAGGCTTTCATGATGATTCCACATTTTATTCTTGTGAATCTATATTCCATAAAAATCTATGATTACCCATGAGAGAGTTACCTAGTGAAGAAAAAGCTCTGATTACCTGGAAGAGTGATATGTGGTACCCCCGTAACCAATCAAAACTAAAAGGCACCACTGAAGAGATTGACATAAATTTAAATATACCAAATGGTAGGATATAAATTATTCATCACACCAAGATACATTTAAATATCCCTCGAGGGAGTCAGAGGGTGCCACATGTCTATACATCAAGCTGACTAAGCAACTTAGTTATATATAGTCACCACAAGTGCATAACTTTATCCAAGGTGGTATGACACATGTCAAAATATTGAAATATTTAGCTTTAAATATAAAATTTATGGTAGATCAAATTAGAATTATAACTAAATTTGAATTCTAATTTAATTATATGCCAAAATAAATAGCTTGAAGTTATTCTAAACACATGCAAAGTTAAAAAGATTACCATCAATATGGTATGAACCAGAAGTGCCATATACATTACATTAATCAAAGAGATATTTCAAAAGTATGCTCAAATAAGCCATTAAAATTTGAATTTTAAGCTAAACACATTTTCTCTCTTTTTTGTTTATGATCTCCTAGTATGATAAAGCTTGAGATATTCATAGATTGCACCTTGACCATTATTGTTGAATCTTAAGAGTTATAGAAGGGTACCATAGAGATGTTAGTTTCTAATAAGAATATTTTAGAGATGGCATAGGTATGTCCCTCCACTCTAGGTAATAAAATTTATTTTAGAAATTATTGCTTCCTATTCTAGTATGGTAATTCAATTGTTTTCAAGGACACAAAATTCATCCTCGAGGCCATAACATTAGGGGGCATGCATTACAAAAAAAATTACATAAATATAAAAGTGGTTAGGGTAGTATATGAGGTTAATACCATGCCTAAAATAATATAATTGGTCTCAAATATCTTCTTCATCAATGCAATCAGTCTAAATAAGGCCAAAACAAAACTAGAGGTCATGCCATGTACTGACCTAGTTTATGGCATCTTTGGGAGATTGAGATATGAGGATGGGTTACTCAAATAAATGAACCAAGGGATATAAATTTAATTAATATTAAGACTCAAATTTTAATATTATTATGACCACCCTTCCCCATAAATGGACTATAACTAGAGTGAAATTGATAACTGGTACAAGGTGCATTCCCTAAAGAAGGTCTTGGATAGATGGGTGATCGACTGAACGGGAGTTGTATTTATGGATGACCAAGAGAATATAATTATTCAAAAATCCTATAAAGGAGTTATGATCAACATGGAAATATTAAAGATAATATTTGGAAATACACATATTGGGTATGTAGATATAAATACTCTTCCACTATTGTAGATAATCCTGGAGAATCAATAGATTCCCCCACTCAGGGATATTATTAGCAGAAATACGATATATGTAATAAATGATACTTTCAATAATGGTGCCCCATTATTAATGATGATTTATGTACTACATTTTATCTACACAACTATCCTATTGGGTTATAATGCATGGTCCATTGATTCATTAGAAGTTGTTCCCTAGTTATTCTCTATAATGCACATTCATCATTTTAGATGAAACATTAGAATATTTGCATTAGAATTATACCCAATTATCTAAAAATCAATCACTAAGTGTGAGATGTTAAGGGTTCCCCTTGATATCATACAAACACTAAAGTAAATGTGAAGCTACTAGCTATACCCAGATTGCACAGTCATCCAAATGGAAGGAGTAATGGTGGCTCCTCTTAGGTTACCAAGATATGTGCATATGAAGTTGGTCAAGGAAGAGATGGCCTATCAACTTCTACATGGAGTTGATGGAATATTCAAAAACAAGAAGAAGGCAGTCCCCCACATGACTCCCTATAATTTAGTAAGGACTGAGATCACAAAATGACATGGCAACATTATGGCTGCTAGGCATCGAGACTCCTACCTATTGCCTAAGGATGACTTCAGACCTTGGGAACCAAACAATGTCATTTTTAGCCATCTATTCAAATTCAAGAAAGATGTGTCTATAGATTAAAATCATCATAAATAAGTTCATGAATGGATTTATAATAATTCTATGAATGATGAGGTAGTTCTGAGGAATGTAACTAGGAAGAACATAGAGCTTAAAAGGAGACTAGATAAAGAGAAGAAGAAAGAAGACATTGTAAGGCCTTAACCACCACTAACCCATGGAAGAATGTTTGATGTAGATAATTAGGAGAGACAAGAAGAAGAGGAATAATAAAATGTTACTCTCATTAAGATTAGACTATGCATAATTCCATCACAAGCCACTTCAAGTAGTCAAGGCATGCCTCCAAGCAAGGATGATCAAATATCCATCGTGACCCCTTCCAAGGTCTGACATTTATATCTATATTTTACATGGAAGCCACCCTAGAGAGCATAAGCCAACCTTACCTTAATGTCATAAATCTTAAACAATTACAGTAAGTCATTGAGATCTCAATGGAATAACTACAAGAACTAGTTGGGAAGATCATTGAAAAGGTGTAAGAAAGAAAGAAGGAGCCCAAGACCATAATGAGTGGATCCATTACCCATCCATCAGCTTCTCAAGATACTATTTATACCACTATCTCACCTTAGGATCCTAATTTAAGTACTCTACCATTACCTTCCTCCCTAATTACATTTGCATCTCTTTCTACTTCCACTTATATATTTGATCCTTCCACCATTTCTTCCCTATTGGCTCTAATGTCATTAACCTCTGTAGCTACCACCACCACTCAGTCCCTTAGTTGACACTAGCATGAGCCAAGATAGTACTTTATTTTGATTCACTTTCCCCCACTTTATTTCTCATGCCACTACACATATTTTTTCATCCTAGAAAACCACTACTAGGGCATCACTTGCCCTTGGCCCCTTGTATCTACTAGGCCATTAAGGCCCATTTTAAAATAATTCACCTTTCAAAATCCACTCAACATTACTATAGTTGATAAGATGAGTGTGCCTTTAAAGTTTCCTTTATTCATTCTTGACATGGGCCTTGCAAGATCTATATTTGATACACTTGGGCAATTAGACCTAACAAATGTGTACATCCCTACTGTAACTTTGTAATTTCCTTCAACCCATGCACCTCCATTATAGGCACCTCCCATATATATAACACCTAATACTACCCCAAATTGGGTTAGAAACATCATATAGGAATCAAGGTAGGAGAGGCCTTAGGTAGTCCTCTTTGTCCCCCAAACTGGTATGAGGTTTGATGTTGCCACAAGAACCATAAAGAAGGTGGTTAGAAGGTAGGTTGATCAACCAAAATCCAGCTTAATTCTAACCCATGAGAGTTAATTTTCCCTCTTTAGTTTGATAATAAAGAGGAAATTTGGCCCCAAATAGGTATATGAATATGTAGAGGATGTTGTTTCCTTAGTCCAAGCTAATGCAGAGTTCATAATAACCTTGATGAAGGGGATGTAACAAGAGTTGAAAAGGTTGAAGGAGCAAACACTACCCACTATGCCAAAAGGCATTATAATTTAAATAATAAACATTTTTATCAATGTCTTCAAATTTTATAAAGTTATGAAGATAAGGTAGGAAGATAAGACCCTACAATCCAAGCTGGTCATTAAACTTGACCAAAAACTTGCACTCTATGATGCCAAGATGGCAAACTTGGCTAGAGTTGTAATAAGTAATA
>JARHVA010005478.1:1000000-1037500 GCA_037957365.1 Torreya grandis
AATGCCTTATTTTCTACATCTTGTTCTTTGGTTATTGATGGGTTGTGTACCTAGTGTTGCTTTCAAATGTGCTTAGTAGTAATATTTTCCATGTCACCAATTTTTTTGACACAATTTTATTTGTCTATTTTTATTTTAACCTTGGAAGTTATGTCAATTTGTTGTGTTTAAGGCCTTTTTATAGAATGCATTGAGATGATTCTCTATATTTATTATTACATGATTGTTTAACATATGAGAGGTAGCACTGTTATTCTTGGTAATATACACATATTGATTATATTCACTTTGATTAGCTTGTTACAACCAACTTTATAGATTTCATGTTTTAGTTGTGGATTATATCTAATACTGTTTTGACCACATTACAAATGGTATTCTCTTTTTTCCTTATATATATTTTATTTCTCATTATATAATATGGTTTGAGATGTAGTCATAACTATTGATAATTGAGATATTTTGATGATTAGTCATGAGCTTATTTAAATGTGCTATGATTAACTTACATGGCTATTTTTCATTATTTCTATGGATTTATAATATGGTTAAGAGTTATCTTAATATTTCATTTAACTCTTTATGGACTAGTAATGTGATTTAGTCTATGTTGGATCTAGATGATTTATGTGGTCTATTGTATTAAATTACACTATTAGATCCATATGCATTATTGGTATCTATTTTAATGACATGATATATGCTTGCATTATGTGCATTATAGTGAATGAAGTATATGGAAAATGAAGCAAAAAAATGGAAAAGGAACTTGGGGCCCTAAGAAATTCTTCTTGGTTCCCTTCATATTATATATTATGATATATACATCATGGATGATGTGACCATAGTGGGACCCATATATTAGTATGATCATATTGTGGATGCATAATTTCATCATTTATATTTTGTCTTACATGAATGTTTTATGTGCTTAAGAACAAAAAATAGGACTAGAGGTTAATTATTGTTACCCAAAAGACACACCTATCCTAGGCCTACCATATGGGCCTTGTATCTACCATGAACATTGTTGTATTTTATGCATTCTTTGAATCCATTGTGTTTAAAAAATATTATTATCTATTTCATAAGCCTTGGAATGTGTACCATATAGTACCTTGATAAATACATTCCATTACATTTTCATTCCTAGGGAAAGAAACCTTGAGGGAACCATTATCACTTGACATAGATTTTCATTATTATTGAGAAGACAAATTATTTTAAAATTTTAAAATCATTATTTTTTTCTTTCATTGGCTAGACTTTGGGTGTATTTGATATTGGAATGTTTGAGACATTTTAAAAGTATGAGAACCAAGGTATGAGATTTTGTAGACATGTTCTAAGGAGAAGTGGAACTACAAGCCTAGAATGGACAATTTTACCTCTTTGATAAGTTATAAAATGCATCAATCTTCTCCCTATTTATGTATAAATTCTAAAAGCATTTTTATATTCTATTTTAACTGTACCATAATTTGTAAAGATTGAGATCATAATTTCAAATGGCATAAGGAAGGATAGATAAAGACAAGGAAGTATCACCTTTTTATAGTTGAAGTAGGTTGTGTTATGTCCATTTCATAGGAATATTTAGGTAATTTTATGTTCTATGTGTGAATAATTATATGGGATGTACTTGGAAAAAATGGAAACTATATTGCTAGAGAATTTATGGATGCAAAAGATGCTAAATTACAAATGAAGAAAACATTTTTCTATAGTAAAAGATTTTCCTACTCTGCATTATATTTCTTACTTTTAATTAAGACTTCCTTTATGAATATGGGTACCCTGATAGAGATCTGACCTACTTTATTTTATTTTATTTCAACCTATTCATACCTTTCCATAAATTATTATTATCCATTATTTTTTAATGTGTTTTAAAGTGTTTTTCCAAAATAAATCCTTAAGTGATCAACATTCATTTGTATATTGAAAACTATCACTGTATTTGGCAATTTTGGTGTCACTTTTTGGGCTTGGGGGTTGATAGGGCCATATATTTATAATAAAACCTTATGTATGTAAGATGAGCACCTCTATTTCAGTTTTTTGAATTATAGTTGTGACAAAATTTATTTTCTAATGTGGAAACAAAATAATTCTTGCTAAGGAAAACAGAAAGAGTGCATCTGCATAATTTTTTAGAAGAAATTGTGTTATGAAAAATAATTATTTATTTTATTTATAATAGAGATTGGGTCCCTAAAATATACTTAGACTTATGTTATTGAATATCTTATAAGAAATAAAGTTGAATTCTTCTAAGAATTATGGTTTTTTTATATATGAAAGCTTATGCCATGAGAAAATAAGTTATGTATAATACCCAACATGTGTTGTTTATAGCTTGTGTATGAAAGATTATATTTTAAATGGAATAGAAAAAAAAAATATGCATGTGTTATTTATTAATATTCTCAAGTAAACATTTCATGTTATTATCAAGTAAGAATCTATGTTTATTATCTATAAATAATTATATGTATTTACTTAATTATTTAAATGAAGAAATATATGGGTTTATTTATGTGAATATAAACTATTCTGTATAATAAAAATAATCTTCATTTATTAAGTGTCTATTTGATTAGAAGTTAAAGATTCATTTACTAAGTCTTTATTTGAATAAAAACTTTTGTGTTTAAATTGTATGCATTTTTATAAAGAGACATTTAATTATAAATAATGTAAGTTTATTGAAAATAAAATAATAATGAATATTTTTATAGATAAATTTTTAAAATATCTTGCATGGTTATTCCATAATGGCATGATCTATTGAGGTCAAATTCCCATTTCAAGCCTAGACAAGATAAATATTATATATGATCAAAAGCTTCCCTCAATATTATTCTAAAGAGAATTCCTACAAAAAAAATGATACTCTATTAGAATTAATAAACTTTGAAAAACTTTATAACTTTAAATAAAAGTTTATAGCTGTGAAGAAGAGGAAATTACCTAAAACACTTCAGTGGAGTTTTGGAACTGAGAGGTAGTATATGAAAAAAACAATTTCCTAAGACATGATACACATATCTCTATGCATGATTAAGAAGAAATCTCATGAAGATACTTTATATACATGTAATGTTCAAAGAAGGGGAAAGGTACATGAAAATAAATTACATAGGTTTGTGGAACAACCCAACAATCTTTCTTCATATATATATATATATATATATATATATATATATATATATATATATATATATATATGATCTACACATGAGCAACCATTTAAAGCTTAAAGAGTAAAAATTTAAGATTGTATAAATTTTAAAAGATCAAATTATCATTTGGAAGTAATGTATATAAATGATGATAGTTTTATAAAAAATATTTAATAAAAATCAGGGGACTCACCCCAAAGAATGTATATATATATATATATATATATATATATATATATATATATATATATATATATATATATATATATATATATATATATATATAGATATATATATATATAAATATAAGTGGGAAAAGTCTGGCAACAATACAACCAAGACCAATCCACATGTTTATTGAAATGGGTGTATAAAAAAATACTATCACCCAAATCATGGGTTGGGTGGCCACACGGATGCCCTCACCCTTTAAGTTAATGTGCCAAGGCACTTGGAACATAGGTAAAATGTTATTTTAATCAATGTGTTTGACCCTAAGCCATATATAGCACCCAAGTACCAAGAGTGTTGTTTCCTTTAGTTTGAAACCTTTCAATTAATGTCTTTGATCCTAAAACTTAAAGTATATCATGTGTGTATTCATGCATTAATGCATGCATCTCAAATAAGAGAATAAATTAATTATAAAATCAAATCTTGAACTCTACAAAAAAGTTTAACATATATAAAGTAAAATAAAGAGATGCAATATATTACTAACCCTCTAAGATATTTATGCTAAACTAGAATATATGAATGGATAAA
Organism: Torreya grandis; assembly: GCA_037957365.1. Taxonomy (NCBI): domain Eukaryota; kingdom Viridiplantae; phylum Streptophyta; class Pinopsida; order Cupressales; family Taxaceae; genus Torreya; species Torreya grandis. Next base: position 1,003,951 of record JARHVA010005478.1, read on the forward strand.
AAAGAGATTCTTGATCATCTAAAATTATCTTTATTTGGATTAAAAAAAGACTTTTTTCCAAATAAAAAATGTCTCCATAAATAGGAAAACTTATGTAAAGGCATTGGTGCAAACAAACATCCAAGGCAAAAGAATCATGCTTATTATATAAAAGGGTAGAATCATGGTATATCTTTCCCCTTCTTTCTCTTATTCCTTGTGCTTGCTAACAATATTCCTAAGAGTCAACAAAATTCCATTTGTATGACATGATTTTCATTTATAAAATATTAGGGTTAATTTTTAGAGAAATAATATCTATGGGTATAAATATTTTTAATCCAATGGATAGGAATTAGAGTCCCCTTATTCATCTCCCTTTTAAATATTCAAATTATTTGATTAATTGGGATTAAGTGGTGATTTATTTTATACAATTGATTAATTATATAACATGTGAATTTGGAAATGAAATTAAATTAAGAAAAAAAATTATCTAAAAAAATATGAATACAGGGCATGACCCCTATTTAGCTCTTAGTATTGCATTTCCTTGATGAATTTCTTTACTTTTGACACCATTGTATTATGGATTATATTTTATAACATCCTAAAGTTTTGATGTGGCAATCTTATGTGATGTCTTGTAATGTGTAAATGAAATTTGACCTAATGTTACTATGTACATGCATATATATAAAAAAAATATTGTATTTTAGCCTAGTTAGATGATATTTTTGGTTCTATCTTTTGAATGTTACACTTTGGTATTAGAGCATGAGTTGAAAAAATGGGATATTTGAGATGTATTTTTCTTAAGTTTTAATTTAACCATGTTTTTAATTTCATCCTCAATTCTATTTATTCTAGTGTGAAAAATCATGTTGGGTAGCTACAATTGTTTAGGACATTATTCTCCACCTAGACAAGTGGTGGGGGACCATTTGGCTGAGACAAACCCTAGAGAGGTTATGACTAAATTTCAGCTAGGAACTTCATTAATATAATCCACATGAGGCCTTCATAGACATGAGGAAACATATTATTTAAACACTTCATCAGTTCATCAAATTTGTCTAAGATGATTTAATACCTCTTAGAGATATAACAAGTGATCATGTCTTACAATTACTCCTTAGGAGGGGATTCAATAAATTATGGTTATCATCCTTAATGCAACTAAGGTAGGGTTGAATCCTAGTGGTTGGCTCAAGGACAACTTCAGGGACCTCACTAGGAGAGGTAAGGTTAAGCACATGCTCAGACTTGACAACATGGGAAAAGGAGTGCCAATAGATTTTAGGCTATCAATGATTCCTCTACTAGGTTTCTAATTTGAGATGTTTTTTTTATTTTTAGTGGAACGCATTATGCCAAGGATTTCCCATAGACCTATAATTACCTTAGAATAGATAGGACTGGGCTTGAAGTAGGTAGAGGGTGATGTGGACCACACCCATGAGATCTAAATCCTCATCTTGGCCCTATTTAAATGATCAATTTTGTATTATGGTATTCTTGTTATCCATTAGTTGGGAAAACCTTTGTAAAATTTATGATGATTCTATAGTAGAGTTATGCTTTCTACGGTAATTCTCATTGATAGTACATGATTGAAAGATTCATACCTTTTTGTTCTTAATGTGAGGAAAGTAGTATTTTGTGTAATTGGGTATTTTATCCCCTTGGTAGGCATGCTGTAGTTTCATTTTTTTCAATTATTTATGATAACATAAAATTATACCTTATGAAGGATAACCCTATTCATGAAGTTATACAAGATTGTATTCACTATTTTATCCCCTTGGTAGGCATGCTGTAGTTTCATTTTTTTCAATTATTTATGATAACATAAAATTATACCTTATGAAGGATAACCCTATTCATGAAGTTATACAAGATTGTATTCACTATCATGTCGTTCCAGACTCTTTTTAGGTCTTTTGAGCTGCATCATTACTGTATTGCTCAGGTTGGATATAATAAAAATTATATATGCTATTATTGGATGTATATTTACTATTTGGACATAATTATTGAATTCAAGTTACTGATATTCCATAATGGAAATATGTTATTGTATTGTCACGTCTAGTGAATTATGAACATGATTTTTATGATTAACTCGATTTAGATCCATATTGTTATTTATAGATATTTTGATGAGTCTTGGATTTTTGGTTAGTTTAACATCAATTTGATGGCCTTGTGACAAAGGTATCAAATTATTACTTATGGTTTTTTGTGTAATAAATTAAAATCATAGTGAACATATTCCAGTTTCTCTTCACTAAAGATAATAGTAGTACTTTTAACCTTTGTGATTGTAATGAAATTCTTCATGGGATTTCAAGGATTGAATCTAATCATGAGCCTATTGCTTAAACCTTCCTTTCTATTATCCTATTTCCTCTTAGATTCATGTTATACTAAAACTTTTTCTCTTTTTAGTTCTTTGAAGCCCTAGAAACATTTGACATTTACTTATGGTGTGATAACTTTCTTAAATTTTTAGCTAATTATGGAGCCTTTTTTTGATGTATGCATAATATTATCTATCATTTTATTAGTAGAATATTTTTAAGCAATGATTGTTGGATTATTATCCCAACCAATAACTTATTTTAGAGTAGCTTTAAATATAGTTAAGATGTTATGGATGAACCGTTAACCTAATTTTTGGATTTTTTTATGCAATTTTAAGTTTTAGCATGGAATTTTTTCAAGGGAATTAAGTTTATTAATTTCCCTTGTAAAACCCTTTATATAGTATGAGATCATCCACCAAATTCTTTTAATTTATGTATCTTGATTATGTCTTTTCTAAAATAATTAAGAACTAGAAAGCCATTTTATTAAAGATGTGTGAGGTGATAGGTGTGTCCTTAAATTCAGGGCTTGTTGAGGAATTTTCAAATACAACTTGAGTGTATGTACTCTTTTCTCTTTGTAAATATTGTCATTTTTTAGGGTCTATTCCCTCTTTGTTTTATGCTATTAATTTTAGAGAATAGATTTTTGAACCACATCATGGAGGATAACCATGACACCTTGGGGAAAATTAGTTAATTCCCATGTGACAATGTAATACTTGCATTATTGATTCCATAGCCCTTGGTTTAACCAATATGATTATCCTTAAATAAATTTTGATAATATTATTACCATGAGATTTAATTTTAAATGTTCTATAGTTATCAAGGGAGTATTAATAGATTGGTAGAATTCTACCCTTGCCTTATTATATTCCAAGTGCAATTCTTGGCCACAATTTTTAGGATGAATATCTTGAGAGTTTTTCTATATATTCATAATTTACTTAGAGGTTGAAATTATGACTATTTGATAGGATAGATAATGATTTAGACCCATTTTATTTATGAATGTCATCTTGTGAATACACCTTCATAAGATAATGCTTGGTTCGATCAAAGGCTTGGGTGTATTTGGATGCCCTCTTTTAGGAATTATGAGTGGATATTGTGAATCAAGAGAAACTATTTTGACTTAAACTTCTATTTATGAGAATACAATATTGTTTGGTATCTTTCATGGATTATGTCATTACTATATGTTAGTAGTTACACATAGTGGACCAACCTTTCAAGTAATTGTTACATCTAACACATCTTAAGCCCCACACTAGCAATAACATTAGATAGAGCCATCAAAATGGTTTTTTTAGATAGTTCCTTTGATAATTCTAGTCTCTCTCACCTAAGAGTGCATTTTATATTTAAATGTAAAGAGTCTCTATCCCTTGTTCATGCTTGAAATGATCTAGTTTACTTCTCAACACATTCGAAAGTTAGGAATGCATCTAGAATAGAGATTATTAGTACCATTGGTTTAGTTTTAACAAGTAAATAATTATTTACATCTCTCAGTTACCTAGTGAGTCATTGTATCTAGGCATATCTTGGGAATTTGATGAGTTTTTATTATTACTTAAGTTTGTGGAGAAGAAGTGAGATGAGAATTTTATGTTTTTATGGCATTTCACTTTTATTTTAACCTATCCTTTTGTAACTATTATGATGACAATATCAATGATGGTTAAAGTGGCATATATTTATACCCACCTCTTTTTTTCTGGAATCCACAAAGATGGATTGAATTCTTTTAAGTTGACAATTCCATATTGCATAGCTCACCTCAAAGGATCATTATGTCTGAAATCCAATGATAATTTTATTTGCACCAAGTTTCCTTGACTGATTTTAAATTGTCTTAGTTTTGAATGTATTTTTTAGGTTAGGGGATTACCTCCTTCTAATATAAGTTGACTATGGATATAGTCTTCTTAGTATGGCATGTTTCAGCTAGGACTATCTATGAGTATAGGCTACCTTGAGTCATATTCTTTTTTAGTTTCTTGATTGAGATAAGATAATAACCAATCACTTAGATTGACACACTAAACCATTATTTTTAGTGATATCTTTGTTTATATAAGATAACATGCTCAATTTTCACTTCTATTTAGTTGGATTGACAATAATGGGTGATGGAGATGGATCATTCTCCAATAGGAGTGATTGACAATTAGGTCTTCAAGGACATGAATAGGATCAAGATAAGATCCTATAGGATAGTTCATCATATGTATTGCTTATTAATTGATGATTTTAATTTATACACTGGTATTTTCATTCCATCTAATAGCTTCCATGAAGAAGTCTATATAAAGGGAGGGAAATGCCACACCTTATTTTTTGTCTTCTTGTGTCTTTGGTTACTGATGAGTTACATAACTAGTGTTACTCTTCAAATGTGCTTACTATTAACATTTTCCATGTCACTGAGGGTTTTAATAGAATATGTTTTTTTATTTTATTATGATCTTGACAATCATGTTTATCTATTGTGTTAAGTATCTTTTTATGGTGTACATCAATATGATTTTATTCATTTATTATTATGTGATTGTTTGACATTTCATAGGTATCCTTGTTATTCATGGTATTATTTATTATATTTAATTTGAGTAACTTGTTACAAGAATCTTTATATAAATCATGTTATAATTATATATTATACCTAGCATTATTCTAATCACATTACAAATATTATTTTATCTCTTCCTCTCTCTTTTTCCCTCTCATTGATGTGATATGATTTGAGATATAGTCATAGCTACTAAAGATTGAGATATATTGATGATTAGTCATAAGTTTATTTAAATGTGATATGATTAACCTACATGGTTAATGTTTATGCTTTATATGTATTCATAAAATAATTATGAATTATCTTAATATGTTTTCTAACTCTATATGACTAACTATTTAATTTGTTTTGAGTTGGATCTAGATGATTTATTTAATTTAATGATCGTAAACTACACTATCAGATCCACATGGGTTATTACTTATTACTATAAAGACATGATGGGTTCTCATATTATGTGTATTATTACTATTCCTAAGAATAACTTGGGTCCAAAGGGCTGAATTAGTTCTCCTACAAGTTAAAGGAGAGTAGGTGGTTATGGGGCCATCATTGAATTTACTTTAAGACTCTTAAAATATAATATATGAGAAGGTGATAATCTTGTTGATTTTAGTGATATGTAAGATGTTTTTTTTTGTATTATTAGTTAAAAATCAATATGTATACTATCAATACTTTAGATTGGAAGCTACCAACATGAAGTAGGTAGGTATCCTGCTAGATAAGCTTCCCTATGGTAAACTAGCGAATGGATAAAATATTAAATATTAAAGATGAACTTGGGGCCTAATTTTTTTCCCTTCATTTGATTTAATATGATACATACATATTTACTTATGCGAACATGGTGAGTTCCACATATTAGTATGACTATATTGTAGATGCATTGGTTTCATAATTGATTATATTTTATCTTGTGTTGAAAATTTAGATAGGTGAAATGAGTGTGTAGGTGACAAGAGTTCAAGGAAAAATTGGGGGAGGTTGACCAATAACCCATATAACACATTTGCCATGGAATTTTGATATGGGCCTTATATCTACCATGAGTTTTACTACCCACTGTGTGTGATTTGAATACATCATGTTTAGAAAACATTCCTATCAATTTCATAAACCTTGGAATGTATACTATATAGTACCTTGATTAACACAATCAATTTCATGATTATTTCTAGGTAAATGAACCTTAAGGGAACCCTTATCAAGATAGATTTTCATAATTCTTGGGAAGACAAGAAATATCCAATTTTCAAAATTACTCTTTTTCTCTTTCATTGGATAAAAATTGGGTGCCTTTGATATTGGAACCTTTGAGACATTTTAAAATTGAAAAAATTAAGGAATGACAATAAGCTTTCTCGTTTTAAAATTATGTATTGATTATTTTATCGATGGGTTTCGAATCATGATTCATCATTAGGAAAAAATTATGCTAAGAACTTCAAACATATTGTTTAAAAATATTCTCAATGATGAATCACATTTACTTCTTCAACATGCATTGATAAAATAATAGATACACAATTTTAACCCAAAACTCTTATTGGCATTCTCATGGATTGTGAAACATCAAAAATATAAACTAAGGAATGAGCTTCTCAAGGCATTTTTATGGAGAGGTGGAGTTGAAAGCCCATGATGGACACTTGTCTCTCTTTGATAGGTTATAAAATATATCAATCTTATCTGCCTTTTTATGGAAATTGTGCACTCATTATTCCATTACATTATATATGTTATAGAATTTGGGAAGCTTAAAATAATTTTTTAAAAAGGTATAAGGAAGAAAAGATAAATAGGACAAAATTATAACCTTATTGAAATTTAAGTAGGTTGTATTATATCCATTACATAGTAATATGAAGGAAATATTATGCTATGTGTGAATAATTGTATGGGATGTAAATGGAAAAAATAAAGGAAAAGATATTGTTGGAGAATGTATAGATGCAAAAATATTGAATTACAAGTGAAGGAGATGTTTTTCTCTAGTAAAGGGTTTTCATACTTTGAGTTATATTTCCTTGTTTCACTTAAGACTTTTTATATGAAGATAGGTACCCTTATAAAGATGTGGCATATTACTTTTTATTTTATTTCACCGTCTTCATACCTTTACGCAAAGAACTAGTCCCCATGCTTGGTTAGGGTGTGTGGAAGTGTTTGGTCCAATTGAAGTCTTATATGATCAACACTCATTGTTATGTTTAAAAATATATGACTATCTACTATTATGTTTGGATTCACCTTTTAGGATTACTATTTGATAAGGGTCATAGATTCATAATGGTATCATATAGCTATGAGATATGTACCTCCCTTTCTATATGCTAAGTTTTAGTGGTTATAAAATTTGTTTTTTGATATGGCAATGAAATAATGCTTGATAATAAACAATAATGTACATAAATTCTTAATTGTTGAGAATAAAATGTTTTGTGAAAATTAATTATTATTTTTATTCCTAACAAGGATTATGTCCATGAAATTTATTTAAAAATATGTTGTTGAATATCTTATGAGAAAAAAATTAATTATTTTAAGTGTTTTGATTATTTTATATATGAAATCTTGTGCTTATGATAAAATAAGTTTTATTTTTGTATGTTTTATTCATAGCTTGCATACAAAAACTTATACTATAAAGGAAACATAAACTTAAAACTATGATTATGAAAAATAGAACATGAAATTGGTGCAAACCAAGATTGTATTCATTCATCAAATGAAATGCAAGAGTACAAATAAATATAAAACTATACGACTGTTTAGTTCATCTTCAAGATGATTATTCAAATTGTACAAGAAAACAAATAATATTAATCATAAGATTATATACCTAATATTAAATCTCATCTTAATTTATAGGGATTATAGTGAGACCAAGCATGTCTCTAAATTTTTAAAATTTATGTCTTTTAGGAAATTTTGTTAGCATATATACTTGTTACTCTATAGTTGGACAATGTATTAATATTTTAATTCTTTCTTTCACATAATGCCTAATCAAATATTTAAGTGATTCAAAAATCCAAATATATTAAAAATCATATACATATACAATTATTTTGAAAAACATATTTGCATCTTGTTGTCATGAAATTTTACATTCATGACAACAGCCCCATTTACACTACCATGGGAAATTAAAGGTGTTTTAATGATAGGGACATTAATTTTTTTGTACAATGGACACCAAATCTGTATCCTAAAGGAAAATTCTTGGTTTATTTAGTGTTTCACTTGTTGGATGCGAAGAGTTCAAAGTAAAGGAAGCTACATCAAATCTTGCATTATCCTTTGAGCTTCTGAATAGTGAGGCATTTAGTGGTTTTTAGAGTAACATTATGGATGGATATGTATTTAAATATAATATTCTAGTAAGATTTAATTCATGATTTTTTAGTCACAAAGTTGTGAAGGGTCCTCGATTGTGACTCATAAACCACTCCTTAGAATGAAGTCCCACACTTGAAGACATGGTTATAGATGATAGTCTAACTAGATAGTCACAATAGGATGTTTGATGCTAGATAAATCTATATACATATTTTCCATATTTGGATTTATAAAGGAGAATTAATGAAGGTTGATACAATTTACAAAGCATAAATGCCTCTTGCACAAGGAATGGACCTCATATCAAATAAATCACACAAGGTAAAAAATAAGGTTTGCAATGAACCTATTATCAAACCTTAGATATAATATTAGTCTATACAAAATCATGCTAGAAAGGTTTGCTAATAGGACCAAAAGAAGCTTGCATTTGGATACTAGGTCAAGTGATTGTGATGACATTTCAAACACAAATATTAGAAGCAAGATCAAAGTGATAAATGACTCACAATTTTTTCAAGGAAAAGTTATTCATAATTGTGCTTAAATTATAGACTTGAATAGTTGTTCAAAGATGTTTCTAGATTTATAGTATGCAAAGGGAGCATAATAAAGGAAAGTACATAGGTGAACAAAGTATTCCTTTCTAAAACATGAAATGCCTTACCTCAAAAATTTTCTCAATAAGTTCCACAAGAATCAAAATTTTCCTAAGTCTTTTTATTGTCAAAATTTGACACCCCTATAAGCATAGGGTTGAAATATGATTCCCATGCAAGCAAAGGGATTAGAATCCAACATCCTGACAAGTAGAATAGGTCTAAATAGGGTCCAATCTCCCTTAGGCCATAAATTTTACATACAAACTCTATTTTATCTCTCAATAAATGCATTGGAAAGATAATTTGATGAATAAAAGTCTATATTTAGTACCCATTGTGAGAAAAGATCATATTAAAATCAGAAAATCAAGGGGAAGAATCAAAATTGTCCTAGTAGGGTAGAATTCTTGATTGTCAAACATGAAATGTTATATCTCAAAAAAATTCTTAATAGGTTATATAAGAATCAAGTAATAAGTCTTTTTATTATCATAATATGACACCCATACAAAAAATGGGGTCATAATATAACACCCTTATCTGTAGAGAGGTCATAATCTAACATCCTTGTAAGAAGGGTTGAAATCTAACACCTTGATAAATAAAAATGTCTAAATAGGGTCCAATCTCCCTTAGGCCATAATTTTTTCATAAAAAATCTGTTTTAGCTTTCATTAAATTCATTGGAAAGATAATTTGATGAAGAAAATTTTAAATTAAGGATCCATGGTGTGAAAATTTTATATTGAACTTATAAAATCAAGGGAGAGAATCACAACTATTTAAGTAAGACATAACTCTAGACATGTCCAAGCAGGTTCTAAGTTCTCTTTATGCATAAATTTCACATCTAAACTCCATTTTGGCTATCATTCAATGTGTTTGAAAGATAATTTGATGAATGAAATTTTACCTTAAGGACACATGGTGGAAAAACTTCAACTTCAACTTCTAAAATCAAGGTAGAGAATCATTGTTATCTAAAGAGGGTGAAATTCCCACAAATGCAAAGAAGAAGGTGAAGTTCACAGTTTTTAAAGTTGTGCAAATTTGTTAAATCCCTTTTGTAGGTTTTAAGTTGTAAAAGACTATCAATTCACTTTTTCAAGTCATTCAAATTTGACAACACACTTTTTCAAGTTTCAATTCATGCAAATTTATCAAAACTCTTTTGTAAGTTGTGTGAATATGTCAATGCACTTTTACAATTTTCAAGTTGTAAAAATTTGCCATTGTACTTTATAAAGTTGTGTAAAACTAACAATGTACTTTTTCAAGTTGTGAAAATTACTCAACACATTTTTACAAGTCTTAAGTTATGTATTTTCACTAACGTGTGTTTGTAAACCCTTAAAAATGTATAAAAGGTGGTTATGTAGTGTAACCACCCATTGTAACCTATAAATAGGTGTTTGGGGCTCATTTTAAAATGTTGTCTTTTAAAATAATATAATAAATTTTGGAAAAATGGAATGAAGTAGTCTATATGTACATCCCCATGAAGGATCAATATATAAAAAAATTATAGGACTTTGGGCCATGAATATTTTTGGTGAATGATGTGCATGAGTATGTAAATTTATTTTGATTATTTTTATTTCAATTTGTTAAAATACTATTATTATATGGTCAATGAATGCAAAATGTTTAGTGTAGAATTTTTTGTTAAATCTGCATTAGGAATTATTGTTGTGAAGCCTTAGTGGGATTAAAAATATATCTTATATATTTTTTAATTGATAAATACAAGGTTATTGTATATATTTATTTTTAATTTTATCCAATATCCTTAGTGTATTCATCTTTTTATAATGTAAAAAATATTTCTATCCCATCTCATTTCTATGATAAATATTTCCTATATTACAATCTCAAACCTTGGATTATTTTGATGAGTCTCTATGTTTAACTACCTAGAAATATACTTCTTCTTCTCTAGGGTTATTTTATCAACTCTCTATGTTTATATAGATAGAATTATCCCACTCACCATTAATCCTTTTCATCATTCCCCTCATTTCCATTTTTGTCACATTTCTGTGTTTTTTGGTTAAAATTATGAAACCCTTGTAGAAAATGGTTTTGTTGTAAATAGTTATGAATAGCTTTTTTTCTACTTTCTATTTTTGGTTTTCAATAAAGTTAGATCCACCTAATAACATAAGAAGGAATTTGTCCCCATCTTGTTCTTGTAAGTCTACATTCGTTCCCTTGACAAAATTTTCAACCAAAATTTTTTGGCAACTCTATGAGGGACCGAGGTGTTTTATGCACATGATTTTCAGACATTTCAAGGAACCCAAATTAGAATGGAGGTCAATGAATACATTGAGATAAAGTACCTATTTCTTGAATTTTTATGAGCCCAACTCCAACCCCAATAGTCCCCCAACCCCAACATTCATTGTCTCCCATAGGGAAATTTTTTTGGACCATTGGATTTGGCCCAGTACATTGAGTTACCTTAAGGATCAATAAAGATATTTACAAAGTTTTTTGGTGAAAATTATCAAGATGATGGTAATCACATCTTGGATTCATATTATCTTTTAGTATTTTGGGAGTTATGCATGAAGGTGTCATAATATTTTTTTTTTGAAAGTATCACTAGATCTATTGTTGAGTGTTTTTGGCACTTAAATGATGTATGGATTGTGAATTGAGAGTCCTTGAAGAATATGTTCTTGGATAGATTTAAATAATCTTTGGATATATATGAATTGTTTTTATATTTCAAAATCTAGAAGTAAGATGATGAGAAAATGAAAGAGTTCATAACACACTTCAAAAAATTATTGAGGTTGATTCCTCAAGTGGATCAGCCATGTTCCAAAAACCAACTATGTGTATTAATTTGTTCTCAACACCTAGAGGTCAAATTTATCATGAAGAGGAACAATGTCAATAACTTGGAGATGTGTAACAAGAATTTATAAAAATTGAAGATGACATGATTTTGTCTGAAATGTTGAAGAAAAAAGATTCGAAACATGCTATAACTTTCATTAGTGGCTATAAAGCGGTGGAACCTGATATAATCAAGAGTCATCAATATTATAAAAAAATATATATCAAAGGCAAAATATTGATCAAGTATATTTGAATTTCAATATAAAAAATATATAAAGTACTTCCTATCACATATGATTTTTTAGCTTCACAATTATGAAAGAAGGTGAATAGTTGGAAGACCTAATGATTGATTAGAGAATATACATTAATAATTTGGCTACCTCCTTAGTGAAGAAGAGAGATTTTATTTTTTTACAATATTTATCAAACCTCACATTCTTAGGAGAAAATAGGTTATCTAAAGAATAACTAATTAAATCAAAAACAAAGAGAAGCAATAATGTAGAATGCGATTTTCTAATTTTTGAAGGTGAAAATAGCATTGAACTAATTTTTTGTAAAGAATAAGATTCCTCTTGTATCATAATGGAAGATTTAGTGGTCAAAAGAGAATATTCTCCTAGCACTTACTTTTCATGTTCCACTATAGAATATTTATCTGAAAGATTTGAATCCACAGTAGTGAAGTCTGCATAAATTGAAAATCATAGCCATGCCAAGGATGAAATCAAAGAAGATATGAAGGTAGAACAAAATAATTGGTGCTTGATATTCATTTCAAACAAATGAAATCTATCAAGGTATAAGAAATTGATGAAGATGATGATGATGAATCATTCAATGATGAATTCATTTCTTCATTAGTAAATAATGTGGCAAAAAAATATCTACACTCAATTCATTCTAGAACATATCCTTATTGATGTTATAGCTCATAAAGAAACATGAAACACACTTTTCTCTAATTAAAATCTTTTATCTAACATAGACACATCTAAAATCACTCAAGAATATATTAAATATGTTCATTATTTCCTGAACATATCCTTATTGATGTTATAGCTCATAAAGAAACATGAAACACACTTATCTCTAATTAAAATCTTGTATCTAACATAGACACATCTAAAATCACTCAAGAATATATTAAATATGTTCATTATTTCTTGATAATGCTCATAGAAGATTGGAAAGTTCAAAATTGTTTCATTCTAAAACTTGAAGACATTGTTGATCTATATATTTATGAATATCTGAGTATACATGGTGATTGTAAGTTCATTCTCTTCCCACCTACTTGATCACTATCATTGAATATGTTTGAGCCTCATAATTAAAATCTATTGTCCTAAAATGGCTAGTATTTCTCCCAACCAAGTAATGGTTTTGTATAGTTTTTTCATTTTTATTTACTCCCTATAAATAGTTTTAATTTCCCTATTTTGGATTGTTTCCTTTTTGCATTTTTTTGGTGTGCATGTGTTATTTTTATATAAATGTAACATGTCTACATTATTTTCCTATTCATTTATTGGTTCTTTTTCATATACATTTTTGTAGTTGTATTCATAACATTGAAACTCTCAGTGGGCAAACACATCATTCACAAAGATATCAAAACAACCATTGCCTTAGAGTGGATGAATTGATCACATTTTTAGGGGATATATAATTATTTTTTGATGGCTCAATGTTTACATCCATATTTATTTGAATACCTACATTGAATCCAAGTCACTTGGAAATCTCCTATCTCATGTAAATTCTATAGTGCAAAGTTTCTTCAACTTTTAGAATGACATGTAAAATAAAGCATTTGAAGCATTTCAACCAATTGGGTCTCCAATAAAAATATTTGATGATGTATTCATAAGATAAATTTTCTAATCATTAAAATGGTGATATTAATGTTTGTTTCTGAAGTAACATAATGGATAGGATTTTCATAGATCTTTTCAAGTGAACATGTGGTAAACATGCATAATTTTTAGAGCAAGAGATCTAGACTAGTAGCTCATGTTCATTTCTCATACGATTAAGGGTGGTGAAATGGCTATTAGTTAGTTGAAACAAAAAATGTAAAGTATTATAAATAGGCGATTTGGCCTTACAGTACATGTTCATTTCTCATACAATTGATATAAGTGAATTGGTTATCAATTTGTTAGGATAAGACATATAAATGTGATATACAAAAAAGTTTTTAGGAATATGTGGTAATAAGTCACTAATAATTTGGGATTCTAGAGTTCTTTTTCATTCCCTTGAGAAATGTGGTCTCACAGTTGGATCCAGTTTTTGTCATGAAATTTTATATTTCATGACAACACTTACAATTGCACTCTCATGTGAAATTAGAGGTGTTAAAATGTAAGGATGATATTTTTTTACAAAATGGATGCTAAATCTATATCCCAATGGACAAGGCTTGGTTTGGTTAATGTTATACTTGTTAGACGTGAAGTGTTCAAGGTGAAAGAAGCTACATCAAATCTTACACTATCCTTTGAGATTCCAAATGATGAGCCATTTATTGGTTTTTAGAGTAACATTGTGGATAAATATGAATTTGAGGAGAATATTTTGGTTATCCCTAATTCAAGTGTTTTGAGTCACAAATATATGAAGGGTCATTAGTTGTGATTCATAGACCACACCTTGAAACTAAGTCCCACACTTGAAGACAAGGTTGTATATGATAGTATCATTGAATAGTCACAACAAGATGTTTTTTTCTTGATAAATATATATACAAATTTTTCACCCTTGGATGTATAAAGGATAATTAATGAACTCTATTACAATTGATAAATCATAAGTGCCTCTTGCATAAGTAATGGACATCATATAAATAAATCACATAAGGTAGAAAATAAGGTTTACAATGAGCCTGTTATCTATCTTTGAATCCAATATTATTATTTATGAAATCAAGCTATGAAGGTTGGTTGATATGACTAAAATAATCTTACATTTGAAGCTAGGTCAAGTAATTGTGATTAAGTTTCAAATGTAATCATTGGAAGCAAGGACAAAATGCTAAATGACTCACAAATGATTCAAGGAAAATTTATTCATAATTATGATTCAATTATATACTTGAATATTTTCTCAAAGATTGATCTAGATTTCAAGTATGCAAATGGTGTATAATAAATGGAAGTACAAATGTAAACAAAGTCTTCCTTGTTCAAACTTGAAATGCCTTACCTCATAAAGTTCTTAAATAGGTTTTAGAAGAATCAAAGAAGAAGTAAATGTTTCCTAACTCTTATTATTGTCATAATATGACACCCATGCAAGAAAAGGGGTATGAATCTAACACTTCTATAAGTAGAAGTTTCAAAATTTGATACCCTAACAAGCAAATAATGTCTAAACGTGGTCCAATCTCCCTCAAGCCATAAATTTTCCATACAAACTTTGTTTTATCTCTCATTTAATGAGTTCAAAATATATTTTAATGAATAAAATTTTACCTTAAATTCCTATGGTGATAAAATTTTATCTTGGACTTCTAAAATCAAGGGGGAGAATCACAAATATCCTAAAAGGGAGGAATTATAGACTATCAAACATGAAATGCCTTACCTTAGAAAGTTATTAAATAGGTTCCATAAGAATCAGGGAATAAGCAAAATATTCTTAAGTATTTTGATTATCATAATGTGACACCCTTGTAAGCAGAGGGGTCAAAACATAACATGCCTACAAGTTGAGAGGTCATAATTTAACACCCCTGCAAGTATAGGGGTTAGATTATAACACATCTACAAGTAGAGGTGTAAGAATCCAACATCCTTGAAAGTAGCGTGTTAAAAATCCAACACATTTTAAATAGAGGGGTCATAATTTGACACCCCATCAAGTAAAAATTGTCTAAACAAGATCTAATCTCCATCTGGGCATAAATTTTGCATACAAAATTTGTTTTATTTCTCATTTGATGCATTAGAAACATAATTTGATGAATAAAATTTTACCTTAAAGAGATATGGTGAGAAAATTCCATATTTAACTTCTAAAATCATGGGAGAGAATCATAGTTGTCTAAGTAGAGCAGAATTCTAAACATGTCTAAGTGGGGTCCAAGTTCCCTGTATCCATAAATTTCATATTTGAGCTCCATTTTTGATCTTATTAAATGTGTCAAAAATATAATTTGATGAATAAAATTTTACCTTAAGGACACATGGTAAAAAAAACTTGATTTTGAACTTCTAAAATCAAGGTGGAGAGTCACAACTATCTAAGTAGGCCGAAGTTCCCACAAATGCAAAGAAGAAGGTGAATTCATAGTTTTCAAGTTGCGAAAATTTGAAAAGTCCCTTTTGTAGTTTTAATTTTGAAATATTATCAAGTCACTTTTTAAAGTTGTGCAAAATTTTCAAAACACTTTTTCAATTTTCAAGTCATATAAATTTATCAATGCACTTTTGCAAGTTGTGTGAATTTATTAGTGCATTTTTGTAAGTTGTGAAAATATGTTAGTGAACTTTTACAATTTATGCAAATATGTCAATGCACTTTTAAAAAATTTAAGTTGTGAAAATTTTCCAAGGTACTTTTGCAAGTAGTGTAAAAATGCCAATGCACTTTTACAAGTTGTGTAAATTGGTCATTGCACTTTTTCAAGTTGTGAAAATTACTTAAAGTATTTTTATAAGTTTTTAAGTTGGGTATTTTCATGAACATGCTTTGAAAGCTGCTAAAAATGCATAAAATTTGGTTACGTAGTGTAACCACCCATTTTAACCTATACATAGGTGTTTGGGGATCATTTTTAAAGGTTGTCTTTTAAAACAACAAAAGGATTTTTGGCAAGATGGAAGGAAGGAGTCTATATGTAAAGCCCCATGAAGGATCAATATAGAAATAATTTACATGACTTTGTGCCATGAATATTTTTGGTGAATGACGTGTATGAGTATGTCAATACATTTTGATTCTTATTCTTTCAATTTTTTAAAATACTATTGTTAGACAATTGAGTAATGTAGAATTTTTAATATAGAAAGTTTTATTGAATCTAGATTAGGAATTCTTATTGTTATGAAGCTTTGGTGGGATTAAAAATAAAACTTATAACTATTTTATTGATAAATTCAAGGTTGTTTTATATATTTATTTTTAATGATATGCAATTTCCTTAGGTATAATGTTCTTATGTATAAAATATGTCCTTCCCATTCTATTTATATGATAAAGGTTTCTTGTATTACAATCTCAAACCTTGGATTATTCTAGTAAGTTTATGTGTTTAAGTACCTAGAACTATCTTTCTTATTATCTGGGGTTATTTTAGAAACTCTTTGTGTTTATCTGGATAGAACAAACCCATTCTCCTTTCTTCATTTCCATTATTCCCCTTGTTTTCCTTTCTATCAATTTTTTGTGATTTTTGATTAAAAATATGAAACTCATGAAGAAAATAATTTTGTTATAAATAGCTGCAAATAGCAATTTTCTTACTTCCTATTTTTGGTTTTTAATAAAGGTAGCTCTACCTACTAATAGGAGAGAGAATTTATCCCCACATTGTTGACTGATGAAGGAACTTTGCCCCTACGTTGTTGACTAAAAGTCTACATTTGTTCTACTAACAAAATTTTCAGCCAACACATCTTCAAATTAAAAATACTTAATGTTCATGCTCAATAGGCACTCAATGATATTTTTATAACACACTCTTGGGGATTATTTCAATCCATACAGTGATTTTACCAACTTGCACACTTTGTGTTTTTGGTCATCAACTACAAAACCTTCTAGCTTGGTCATGTAAACTATTTATTTGAGATCATGTAAAAAATTAGATTTCACATCCATTTGATGAAATTTATATCCATTTTATATTGCTCAATCCATCAATGTTTGAATAGTAGTCCATTTCACCATTGTTGCAAAGTATCCTTATAGTCTATCCCTTAGTATTGAGTATGGGCCTTTGTGAAAATCTTTAATTTTTGTTTGTCAAGTGATGAATCTACTTTTAACTTGTTTATAAAGACCTTGTTGGACCCAATGGGTTTGTAATTGAATGGAGGATCAAATAACTCCCAAGTTACATTCTTGAGTAAGGCATCTTATTAAATTTTCTTTGTTTTTTATCCATGCATCAATATTTTCAACTTGTTTGAAGGTAGTTAGTTTGGACACATAATAAATATTGAATTTTTCTTCAAGGTAAAATTTTATAACTTATCTTAAATATCTTTTAGGAACTTATTTGTTTTTTGTGTGGTTTTTTTTATACTTAAAATGTCCATTTGATTAACTTCATCAATTTTGACATCTTTCAATGTGTATCTTTCATAATAATAGTGCCTCATTCTTGATTTGAAGCTCCTTCAACTTCTGACATGTGTTAATATTTTGATGAAGTTTCAATTCTTCCTTAGGGGGAGTTTATTTCTCAATTATAAGAGATAATATAAATTCATATAAATCCTAATTGAATTCCTCCCTTTCATTTTTTATACTATCCATATCATTCTCCTTGAAAACATCAAATTTTGTAATTTTATCAAGCTGACTCAATTTTGGATCAATGTTAGTTAGTGTTTTGTGCTTTCATGAAAAACATTTCTTGTAATGAGAATTTATTTATTTATTTGTAAAGTATTATATATTCCTTATAAGATTCTAAATATCCCAAAAATATTAATTTTATATTCCTATTTTCTAACTTGTTCCTTTTCTCCTTGGCAATCAATGTGTAGCACATGGATTTAAAAACATGAAGACATCTCATTGAAAGAATATGACCACACCAAACTTCATGTGGAGTCTTAATTTCAAGATCTATTTATGGTGACATGATACAAAGATAGATTATTATTTGAGATGATTCTAACTAGAAATGCAAATTTACTTCTTTGAAATACAACATTTCTCAAACCATGTTTATTGTAGTTTTGTTCATCCTCTCAACTCCTATTTTTTTATAAGTGTAAGGGAATTTTAGATGATGTTTTATCCCATATTTATTGAAATAGTATTCAAACACATTTTTGGTGAATTTATCACCATTATAAGTCCTCAATGTCTTAATATGGGATGGTGTTTCAGTTTCCACCATAATTATAAACTTATAAAAAAAAATTAAAAACTTAAAATTTTTACTTCAAAAAATAGATCTAGGGCATTTTGTTATAGTGATCAATGAATATAATTAATTAATTATGACCACCAACATAAAAAAATGGCAGAGTAAAAAAATTAGATTGAATCAACTATAATTTCCTTTTAACTTTGAAATCTATTTTTTTAAGTGGTTCTCTTTCAGATTAGCTAAGATGCATCCTTCACATTTTTAATATGTTTGGGAAAAGTTTGAAAATATACAAAATTAGTATTTTTCATTATTCTAATGTTTTCATAGTCGTTATGCCAAAATATATCATTTCATAAAATAATTAATGAAATTCCTCATTCAACCTTTCAATAACTTTTCTTCCTCAAATCTAGTCAAGACAATTGCATTATATCATATTTTATAACTTTTATCTCTCCATCATCTATAAAATTGGAATGGCCTTGTTTGATAATGAACACCAAATATAATAAGTTTAATTTTAGTTGAATAAGGTACAATAAAATATGGATAATGAAATCTATAAGCTCTAGTGACTTGAGTCAAATTGGATGTTTTCATTCAAGTTACAGACTTCTTCTATGTACTAAATATACTAAACCACATCTTTCTTCTTGAAACTCCTCAAAGGTGTCCCTTAAAAAATTCATGTGTTTTAAGAACCAATATATAGTACCCAGGCATCATTAAAATTTAAATTCATTGATACATTATTAACTTCATATAAAATGGTAAACACACATTCACTTGTAAATTAAGTTGAGTATAGCTCTCAGATTATATAATTTTATTCATTTTTTTTTTCATAAGCCTCAATCTTGTCTCATTATGTTTTTTTATTCATGAGCTTCATGACCCCATCTTCTACCACATCATCTAAAAAAACAAGTTTGTCTATCATTTTACTTTTCATGATGTTGACCGTTGTTTATGCTAGAATTTATTCCTCATCCTTTATTTCTTCATTTTCCTCTATAATTTATTTAATTATTGGAATAATAAGCCTTATATAAATAATTTACATTTTTATGAGCATAGAAAATGCTTTCCCATGTGGTTTCAATCTTTCATCCAAAGGCATTTTCTCTTTCATTTATTCTTTCAACCAATTGATAAAAAATGAGTGTCTTCAATTGATTACTTCCTTGAAAAAATTCTAAATAGATTTAATATGTGGGAAGAAGATATTTTATTGAAGGTAGTTATATATACATAATTGTTTTTACCACCAAATTCAATAGCCTACTTGATTATGTGGGTTTATGAAACCAAACTCATTAAATTACAATTTTTCAACTTAAGACTAAACAATTTTAATTACAATTGTATGTACTTAAATTATGAATGCTAATCATATAAATACTTTAATTTATATAGTACTTTCCATTGTGTGTTTCACCCTTGTTTGTGAAAAAAAGTCTTCATTAGTTGAGATTTTTATCAAGGCCAATGCCTTAGAGTTTTTATGCTTCTAGGTTTGTGATTCTATTTTTATCATTGGATTTATTAGTTCTATGTCTTCATCACCAATTTTGAACCAAAATTCATCGAAGATGAGAGTATTCTCAACTTATTTAGACTACTATAACTAAGTATTCTTCCATGTTAGTGTTATGCCAAATATTGTTTTTATTAATTGTATTGTTTTATAAAAGGGAGATGAATTAGTTCCTTATCAATTTAATAGGTTTCTATTTTTATATAATACCAAAATGATATAATAAATCTAGGTTGATATAATTTCCCTTTCTATATACTTGATAGTATGTGGATAAGCTTGTCCTTGTAATATACTTGATGGTATGTGAAAAAGAAGTTAAAACACATGAGAGAAAAATATTATGTGGCACTTAGGTAGTACATGAAAATTATTCATCCTATTAATGACACCTTCTTAGAAATAAATCCTTGTACATAGGCATTACATCCCTATATACTTGGATTTTTTATTGTTAGGATTTATATCTAATTATAGAAGTAAATGGGTGAGCGAAGGAATTGAAAAAAAAAAAATTGTTTCCATTAATTTATAGGGTTAAATCCTTAAATGTCATTATTGTAACTATGTTAGGCATTGGATGTAGTAAATTAAATGTCATTATTAAATTATTTATAAATATGAACTAATGTCAACACATATACTAAATATTGATTTTTATGTTTGTTTTTGTTTATTTAAAATGATTGAATTAAAATTATTTATTCTTAAAATATTTTAAAAAAATTAATTACCTCCAACTTAATATATGCGATTTTAAAAATAAAATAAAAAATCTAATATTTAAAAAAGTTAGCTTTTGAATGGTATAATTTTTTAAGAGAAATAAGAAGTGAGTCATGTTGTAGACAATTTGGAGAGCTAATTCACTTTATAATCCTCACTCAAACCACCCAAAGCATGTTCACTTCCATATGTTCCATTGTGAAAGTGCTATGAAAGTTTCTACATCTCAGATGCTCTCCAAGCCATCAAAATATTAGTTCAAATAATAACCACACTTCTTCCTCCAAAGTTTTGGACACAAATGATCTCTATATTCAATAGAACAAACAACCATCAAAATTGTAGAAGAATATTTAACTTGCCTTTAATACACATAACCCTACTTCTAGAGCTTTCTTCATATATCAGAAGGAAAAAATAAAAAAAAAAATTTAAAAATAAAATTACGTGGGAGTGATGTTAAGTGTTTCGATTTCCATAAAGAAAAACATGTATATAAAATATAATAGAAAAAATGTTATTCAACTACAAGACATGTAAAAAGATTGATACTGCTAGGGATAAGAGATTGCAATGGGAGAAATAAATTAGAGGATAATTAAAAAAATGAATGAGCCTATGCTTTGATGTCAATTTCGGGTCAGGAATGGACTACGAAAAATTGAACATGGAATTGGTGCAAATTAAAATTATATTTATTTATCAAATAAAATGTAAGGGTATATATAAATAAAAAACTATTTGACTATTTAGTTAATTTTCAATATGATTATTCAAATTTACAAAAAGATAAAAGAATATTAATCTTAAAATTATATATAATATTAAAATTATCATTTGAAGATAATTCCAATGATTAATAGGATATCAATAATTGTCAAGTTTGTTGAGGTGGATCATCATAATAGTAATATAAATTTTACAGAATGATTTAAAGGAGTGTGTGTTGCCTAGGTTTCATTACTTATGGCACTGGGCATCAAGTTTGGCAGTGAACGATAATTATGGGGAGAGATGGTTGGCACACCGCATGGTAAGGGACATGTGATAGCCTTAACTACCACAACTCACTCTCATCTCTTGCATTATTTGAATGGTATAGAAGGAGCAAGGAGTAGGTGAAAGGCACGAAGACAAAAATAGTAAACAAGAAAATTTCAATAGGTAATGCAGGTTCCTCTAAATACACAAGACAAAGCAAGGGAAAGGATATGATGGTCAACAACATAAAGGAAATGAATGACAATATGCTCCATAATTTCTTCCTGGATGAGGTGCACCACTCATTTTTGGGGTTGGTTGATGATTTGAAGCTTGGACATCTTTCGAATTTAGTCAACTTGTTGGATAAGAGAACTAGGATCACCACCAAAGAAACTATGAAATTCTAGCAGTAGGTTCTAGTGGATGGAGTGAAGGATCAGAAGCTCTTGTTTTGGATGGCTACCAAACTTTTTCATGCATTATTATTAGTGTGGCTAGGTGGAGGAGCATCAATTTCTTCATTCGATTATGTCATTCAACCTGTGGAAGACCCTAAGCAATCTAGTTACAAGGTAGATACTTTCAAAGTAGCACAAGTGATTGGCATCCAAATGGTTTTGTTTAGTGTCAACAACTCATTGGCAATTCACAAGGATGTTGAGCAATTTGGTGCTGTGGTGGACACCATATTTGATCAACTATGGGTTCTACTGAAAGTGTTAGCTCTTGACAACATTACTCAGGATATAAATATGAATGCAATCTATGAGATGTTGGGCATCCAAGCAACAATGACTCCCAATTTATAGAATCCTTGGTTACTCTACTCATCAAGGAGGATGCTCATAATGAAGAATCAATTTTGGTGGTCTCAAGCTTTGAAAATGCATAGTTTCTTTCATGTTTAGTTCAGTTACTTTTCCTGTTATATACTCGTGAAAAATATTAACTATAGTAGCTTTTTGTATCTCCTTGATTTATCAGGGTTTTTTGAAATATCTTCCCTTCTTTATCTTATCAAAAAAAAAATATTACAATTCTCATTTAAAATTTTCTTTTCATTTCTAAATAAAAATTTATGTTGATTTTTTAAGAATAATTATATATATGTATTTACCTGTTTAAATGAAATAACCTCTTTATTTATCTATATAAATAGAAGATATTATATTTAAAAATATAAGATTCATGTTTAAGTATTTCTTTAAATAGAATATACTGTGTTTACAAATGATAAGCTTCATTTACTAATGTTTATTTGAATAGAAGTTACTATGTTTATGATTTTTTTTAATAAAAAAAAACTATTTGTAATGTATAATTGTTAGGGAAAAAAAAAACTAAGAATGACTATTTATAGAGGTGACATCATAAAAATAGTATGCCTGTTACTTCATAGAGGCATGCTCTATTGGAGACAAATGTCCTTCTGAGGTCCATACAAGAAAAATATTATTTATGGTCAAAATATTTCCTTTTCCATAGTGAAGCCATATGAATCAGAATAAATTCTATTGGAATTAATAAGAATTGGATTTTTTTTATAAGTTTAAAGAAATAATCTAATGAAGATGTTGATATTTTATATACAAATTATAAGGGAACACTTATTTAAGAAGAAAATTTATGAGTATGAAATTATATATATATATATATATATATATATATATATATATATATATATATATATATATGTCATTTGAATGTAAAGTATATGATTATATGCGTGTGAAGTGGGGGTCAAAGGGCGTGAGATGTTTTCACCTTAAATAATATTTATATATAAAGATTAAAAAATAAGAGTAAAAGTATTGGTAGTAGTACCATCAAGCTTGATCTTCATTGTTTATTAAAAAGGTTGAAGATAAAAATGTTATTGCTCAATTATATGGAGATACAAAGAATACTAGCATCAAGGTGTCTCATGTCTATCGCATCTAAAACCTAAATACCAAAGGTACCATTTTCTTTTATATTACAACATTTTCAATTGATGCATTCCACTATAAACCATAATATCTCATATAAATTATAATTATATATGAATTTTAAATAATAAAATATAATTAATTTTTAAATAGTTAATTTTGAAAACAATACTTCAATTTTATAGAAAAAATATTTAAAATAAAAATAAATAAAATAATATATTATTAATTCCTTTAAAAATTATTTAACTAAAATCAATAAATGAAACATACATAGATTCGTGCTCATCTTAACCTATTTATGTTTGAAAAAAAAAATATAAATTAAATAAAAAATAAAAAATTGACCCACCACAAAATCTTACATAGGAAAGAAGTATATGTAAAAAGCACAAGGAAAAAAATGGCAAAACTTCTCCATTCCTGCTTATATTCCTTGTGGGTGCAAAAAATATTATGAAAGGAATTAAAATGTCACCCATATGGCATGATCTTATTTTATAAGAGGATTAAGGTTTTATCCTAGGTCAACAAGCTCTAAAGGCTCAAGTTTGTCATCATGAGTGGTGCATTAATTTATATTATTGATTAAAGATATAATTTTAGATATTTATTGATTACTTTTTGGTACTTTATATTTATTAAAATTATTTTTTAATTTTATGAGAAATCAAATTATTATAGAATTTAGGATATTTTAAAAAAATATAAATATAATATAAGACTTTGTTTTAAATTTGAACATTGCATTTTTTAATTAATTTTTTTTTACTTTTATAATTATTATATTATGGAATTTTTTTCCTAACATTTTAAAGTTTGTATGTGGCAACTTTATGTGACAATTTATAATGTATAAATGAGATTTGACTTAACTTATTTTCTATAGGCATACATTTTTTTTAAAAATAACATATTTTAGTTTGGATGAATCTATATGTTTGGTTTTGTATTTTGAGTGCTACACATATTTTCAACATATGTTGATACAAGACCAAACAAAAATTAAAATGAACAAAACATAAAATAGAAGGATGTAAAAGGAAAATCAATTGAAAAAAATGCATTAAGATAAGGAACAAAAAACATGAATAAAAATAAAGAAATAGTGATAAATAATTTTTAAAAAAACATCTAAATTTAAATGTAAAACATAAAATTCACAAATAATTGAAAGAAATATAAAACATCTAATTGACTAATAAATCATAAGAGTACAATTACAAAGACAAAAAAACCACTGAACAAATAAATAATTATATCATCAGACACAAAACTAACAAATTAATTATATAACCAAGCACAAAGTAAACATAATAATTATATAATCAAACATAAAATAAATGAGATAAATTGATGATTATACATAGAACAAACAAAGTAACTCTATACCCAAATAAGAAATAAATAAAATAACTATACAATTTAATTAAAAAAATATTGAAAACAATTATAATATACACATAAATATATATTAAATCAATCTATATATATATGAACAAACACATCCAACATAAAATGTACCATAAAAAATATAATATCAAATTGTATAAAAAAATTAATTATTTTAAAAAATGTTTTTTATTAATATCTTTGCTGCATCTCCTATTGTATTTGTCATACTCCTCCATCATGTATTGTAAGTCATCATCATTTGTGACTGATACCAACACATACAGATCCTCCTTTGACAATTTGTATTTTAATCTTCCACTGAAACCAGAGAGATTCTGGAGTTGGTTCATAAGCTCTGCATAATTACAGACAACAATTAAGATGCATATAGAATTTACTTGGTTATTTAAACATCACAGGTTTAACCTGATTGCAATGAAAAATAAAATAATTTATCAATAAATTTAAGAATTGAAATTAATTGCATATTTTTAATATATAAATTAAAAATATTATAAAATAGTGTAGATATCTGAAATATGTTGAAACATATCAGTTTCAAAACTTCTATTTTGAATTTTTAAAATATTATATTGATTAATAATTTAATTATATTTTCTGTCAATTTTTCATTGATTAGTGACAAATGACATCAATCTAACTATAACATTATGATTGATTGTTTTTTTTAAATTAAAAAAAAATGGACTTCAAAATTCATAACATAGCTAAAGTATTATGACTTTTTGATTGATTTCTTCAAATCAAAAATTAAAAAATTCTAAATAATAGTTAAATAGATATCAAATTTATATTACACTTCCTTATTGTTATTGTGGAATGCTTATTGACATAATAATTTATGAAAAGTCAATAAAATGAAATACCATTTAATCAAGTAACAAAATTACTTATTTCAAAATAACTCTCAAAAATTAATTCATGATGTGGAACCTGACAACATAAAAAATGAAGCTAGCTCAATTATGACTATATCATGCTTGGGCATAACATGCTTGGAGATGCATGTACAATACTTAGGTGTTGTTTTCTATTTTCAGGGGCATATTCAGCAATACAACTACATCTTATTATTCTGAGTAACATATGTTTGGAGATGCATGCACAATATTTGAGGTGTTGCTTTTTATTTTTAAGGGGTAGAGTTAGTTTAAGTGTGTTATAGTGACATTGGGTGAGTTCATCTGACCAACCGTAGGTGGATATATGGATTTTTCATAAAATTAAAATTAGAAGGGTTACAATTTTATTGGTGAGGATGATGACTTTTAATGTTATTCATCTACATATAAATCTTCAGAAATGAATTTTTAAGTGATTTTAACATAACAGAACCTCCTAATTATAATAACTTAGCAGAAAAACATTGTAATTTAATATATGCCTACTCAAATTGTTATAATCAACTACATAATAGTAGAAATACAAATATCTATATAACTCAAAAAGCTTAAATAAAAAATCATAAAATACATAAGAATATTTTCTCTAAAATAGAGATTCTTCAACATATGATCTATATTGAAGAAATCACTACTTTAGGTTCAGATTTGTGAGATTTAGTTGCAACATTATTTCTTTGTATTCTTTATTAATCGGGTGACCTTGGTGTATTATCTAGGTCGAGGAGTTTCAATTTTCAAGCGACTCATATAGGTTCCATGTAGTCAAAGGAATTCAGTCCTAATTTCCGGTAAAAGAGATGGGTGATAGTACTGGAAAGCATTGGTGAAATAGAAAATTTTAGTAGAAGAGAACAAAGTACAATTCTTTAACTAAATGAAACTTCTGTAAGCATGGCGCCCTAATTAAAAAGTAGACAAATTCAAAACTAATCACAATTTAAAAATCTGAAAGAAAACAGTTCAGTAACGGTGACCTGCAAAAACAGGCCACCACGGAAACAATCGTATTAAATTTTAAGTTTTATATTTTCATAACATTATAAGGAAAGCAGAATTCTGACTAATAGCCTTCAGAATATTGAAACCATGCTTTAAACTCCTTTTTGACCTAACAAACCACATCATCAATAGTCTCTCCATGCTTAATGTGAAATCATAAATATGTATTTATATATTTAAGAATACATTTAAAAACTAGTTTAGTTAGATAAGACAATTTAACATGCTTTTAAACATATGTTTAATTTATTATTTTATGTTAGATATTTCTCTTTAGTGAATTTAGGGATTTCTTTTATGATCTTAAAAATTTTATTCAATATATTATATTGATTAAAATTAATAGAATCATATAACAATAAAACGAATATTTTATTAATATATTGATTAATTAATTTTAAAATAAATATATTATATATTCACTTTTCCCTTCTCTTTTATGACTTTATAATCCCAAACAATATTTCATTCAAATGCAAATCCTAATTTATTAATTTATTTATAATGACAGCTGAGAAGTCAGAAAGCTCAATATTAAAACAATGTGATTATGTCCAAGAAAAAAATATCATACCTTTGAAAGTGACATTTCTGTTGACTGCCACAATTCTGGTTTCTCCTTGAACATAAGAGAGATGATTATTGCCAGGCCTTGAAAAAATCTTACCACCATAGCTGCATAGAATTTCAGTTTACATCCATCTTTTGATTTTGTTGAAGTTACTTCTTCACTTTTGGATCCCATCTTTTAAGACCCTGTAAAAAGAAATCCAAATTCAACTTGTTTACACCAGTATTTATTTTTATGGTTAAAATTTTTAAACAAGTTACATGAATGTCTGATTTTTCAATGACCATGAATGGAAACCTAAAGATTGTACGATTTCTTCTCTGTATTGCGAATATGCAATGGCTATACCATTTGGTCAATAGTAAAGGACAACCACTTTATATACTTTCACACTAACAAATAAGTAATTATAATAACCTTGAGCTTCAAATGGTTCACCATAGTGATTATAGAAAACACAAAATCCCAATAAATGGATTAAGCAACAAACATAGCAAAAATGGTCCAAAGTTAGATTCATTCATATTATAGTGTATTCAAGTGCATGATTTTATGGTAATTATTGGAGATGGGGAATTTATTTTTCTATTGTAAATAGATGTAGGTTCTCTGGTGCCTCCTACATGACTGCCCCTTTAAAGGTGATTGCTCTTTCTGAAACAGAAAAGGCTCGACTCTTCAGGTCTCTCAATACTTTTATAGATTTATACTAATTCTTCTTTTATGAATTTTACATGTCTGAATGAGAATAGGTAGGGAATATTCATCCATATATTTAAAAATCTACAGTAACTATTCCTCTCTCAGCTTTACATGTTGGAATAGGAATAGATAAGAAATACTCATAGATATATTTAAATAAATAATTTAAAAAAATAAATAAATAAATCTATGATTAAAACTATATTGTTTTTTTACATATTTTTTTGATAAACTATTTAAATTTTTTACTTTTATAAAGTATTTTTATAAATTCATATCTAATATTATTACAAACATTATATAATTTTTTAAAAGAGGAA
This sequence comes from Torreya grandis, assembly GCA_037957365.1. Lineage (NCBI taxonomy): Eukaryota > Viridiplantae > Streptophyta > Pinopsida > Cupressales > Taxaceae > Torreya > Torreya grandis. The sequence goes on from JARHVA010005478.1 coordinate 1,032,825, forward strand.
TATAAACTTTAATCAAATATATATCATATGGTCAATATGAATTACCTTCAAAGTTCATTTCTGAATCGCAATCTAAGTGATTGTTACTACTAGACACTTGATCCCCAAAGTACCTTGTCATTTCATCTCTTGATCCACACTAACTCTTCCTTTATGAACTTTACATGTCGGAAAGGGAATAGGTAGGGAATACTCATCTATATACTGAAAAATCTACACTAACTCTTCTTTTGTAAACTCTACATGTCAGAATGAGAATAAGTAGAGAATATTCATCCATATACTTAAAAATCTACATTAACTCTTCTTTTGCAAACTCTACATGTCAAAATGAGAATAGGTAGGGAATCTTCATCCATATACTTAAAAAAAATCTATCATTAAAACTTAATTTTTATTTATATATTTTTTTTGATAAATTTTTTAAATTTTTTACTTTTAATAATTTTTATCTAATATTATTAGAAAATTTATATAATTTTAAAAAAAGAAAATACAAAATTCAATCAAATATATATCATATGATCAATTTGGGTTAACTTCAAAGTTAATTTATGAATCACAATCTAAGTGATTGTTACCACTTGAGACAACCTGCGTATTAATATTATTAACCTTACGTGTTAATATTATTAATTCGTACTTGATCTCCTAATCCACTTGCCTAATGTTGATAGCACATTTATAGTCTACATTCTTCACTCTTAAACTCTTGTATTTATATAATGAATTAAATATAATCTTAAATATTTTTAATTTCCAATTCCTTATATTTTATATTATAATTGGCATTTTCAAAATATATAATTAATAACTAATATTTAGTTATAAATATAATTTTATAGTTATTAAAAATTAATTTAATATAAAAAAATTGATTTTACAAGCTTATCAAAAAATATTATTTTTAAATAAATATTTAATTTTTATATAAGAGAGCTCAAACATTCATTGGAAATACTTTTTATTAAAAATTATAATTCTATTTAAAAAGTAAATAAAAATTAATTTTTAATTTCTAAATTTTGATTTTGATAATTATTACAAATCATTTTGATTTAATAAAATAAAAACTATTTTTTGCAAATTTTATCAAAATAATTTTATTATAAAAATAATAAATAAAATAAATTTTAAAATTCTTTATAAGTAATGAAACCTTTTTAAAAAAGTTTTATGAAGATAGGTTAATTTTTTTATTCTTAATAAAAAATATTATATGCTTATAAAATTATTGGTTAGTTATTCATTTTTCACTTTTATTTATTTAATTTTTTTTAATTTTTAATTAAAAAAATTATATACTTATAAAATTATTGGTTGGCTATTTATTTTTTATCTCCACTTATTTAATAAATGAATTTTATATACTAATAAAATTATTAGTTTGTTATTCATTTTTCACTTCTATTTATTTAATAAATTTATTTTATTTAATTTCTATATAAAATAAAAATAAAAATTATTTATTTAAATAAAAAATTGAAGAATATCGGTGAGATATTTATTTTAGCTCCCACTTATTTCATGGCCTTCTTTTATTTACTCCTTGTATAAAATAAAGTTATTTATTTTAAACACAAAGTCTTATATAACTATCAAATATGTTGGCATGATATTTATTGTTAATTTCTTTTATTTTATGAGTTTCTTTAATTTACTTTGTTATATAAGATAAAGATTACATTTTTTTATTATAGGGTATGTGGATAGAGTTGGGAGATAATTTTATGGGCATTCATCTTAACACGTATGTGTTGTGACTTTAATACATACACACTATTTAAATTTAGGCTTAGAATTTTTGAACCATAATACATACACGTTATTAGCATAATCTTAGTACCAATAAATTTATGTTTCAATAACATGTACACATTACTAAAACTATGTAAAAAATCCCTAACTTGTGGGCACACCTATTTTATTTTCATTTTTTACTTATTTGTGTTTCTTTTTATTAAATTGTGATCACGTTCTGTTTGAAGGACGATAAAAACTCATATGGATGCCCGATACCTTGTTGAATCAACAATGCCATCGTGAAGGCGAGATAAGAAATAAAAAACTAAACCTATTAACACTAAATTTTGATAATTTTTTATTTGCATTATTTAATTGCTAAATCCTATTTTTCTAACATATCACTCCACTACAAGAGTCTAGTATGCTAACCATCCTCCTGACCCTTCACCTAATCCTCTTGGCCCTCCTAGTCATCCTATAGTTCCATAGGATCCCACAAATAGTCAAGATAATCTAACTGCATGCATAATTAAAAATAAAATAGAATTTGAACAAACAATTAGGAGAATGAGGGAACCCACATCGACCAACACCCACCACACCTTTTTGGCCAATAACCTACACTCAGTATTAGGTCAAGTTGACTCTAAAATGAGTCAAATTAATAGATGAACATCATATAGGGATATATTTAGGGTTTACTATGATGACAAATTATCAACATGTGAGGTGAAGGACAAAGAAATATCAAACTTGACCTAATTTTTGCCTTATTCATTTACCCAACAACCAATGCACCTTTTTTAGTAACCACTAAATGTTTCATAATCCACTAATGCTAACACAATTTGATTAGAAATAATTTATAAGACCACTGGTAGATGGTGTTTGATTACCCACCATGTAATAATTATGAGGTCCCATTGCATTTTTAAAGAAAACTCTATGACAATTTTGTCCTCAATGAGATTATTAGATATTTTGACTATGGTGAGTTTCAGGGCCAAGGGAAGGGATTCATGCAAGATTGACCAGGTGCACATCATGCACCTAATAATCTTGTAAGGATACCTACCCAAAAGCCACTTCAACCTGAGATCTCCTTTTCGGTGAAGGAGGTTGTGGAGATTGACACTTTGCATGCACTTAATGTGCTTACTAATGCACTCATTTAACATATGAGTAGGCTTTCTAAGACTAATGCTAGGCATACTCCACCTAGTTTGCATACCTGATCTCACCGTTATATATGCTATGGTGCTCTATGCATTGAACCTTAGGATGATGATGGTGGTGCTTTTGAGGGCTTAAATGATATAATCATGAGTAATGAGTTTTTGACATGTGCATTTGGTGTGCACACACCGGTCACTCTACACATGAAAATATATTTTATATAAATGTCATATTAAATCTAAATTATATTTGGATTTAAAAGTTAACAATTAATTTACATAGAAATTGAGTAATATATATGTAATTTTTATGTTGTAGGAGGAGATGGTGCCTATTTCTTCACGGTTCGCAACTGGATTTATGGATCTTAGTCAGCTGATGTTTACATATGTAGAGGCAACTTATTGGCCCTCCACTACTTTATTTGTCAATGTTACTAGGCCATCATTTACATAAACAAAGGTAAAATTTTGATTTAATATTATACTCTATGTACGTTTTTTATTTATATAAAGATATGCTCTTGACCAACAATCATACATGTTCAAATTAAAATTTGAATGACAATGATGTGAATACAAATTATATGTGTGAGATGTGTTAAAATATATAGATAAAAAAATACGTAACCTAATAATGATCAACCTTCTAGACAGTCTCTTTCAATTTTATAGTGAAATTATATTATTCCTCCTATTTATTCTAATTGTATTATTGGTGTTCCTTCACCTTTTCAAACTTATTTTATTGCTTAACATTTTTCTTGATTATCATCTCTTCTTCATAGTGTTTCTTAAGTACTCAATATTTTCATTGTTACCTATAGTACCACTACTTATCTTACAAATATTCAAGTTTGTTCCCTTGTATGAATCATGCATGCTATACAATATCTTATGTCCTTTAAAAAACTAACTGATGTTGTTTGCTTATTTGATGACCACATCAGACACTCCTCTCTCTTTATGATCAGAGATAGACACATGGATTACTATTGTAATTTCATCGGCATAAGTAGTCATCAAGGTACATGTTAACTTGTAATTTTGAATTGTAAAAATAGATTTATTTTAATCATTTTACTATATACTTGGGAAAATATAACTTATGTGAATGTATTGTATATGTATGGTTTTCATATGACATCTAATAGTCTCATTCAAATGATTAGTAGGGCACTTTATCATGTTTCTTCCCTATTTCACATGCCTATTCATGCACCTAAACATGTCACTAGCGTTTCTGAGTGTCAAGCATAGATTAAACATGACCATGATATTGAAATAAGTGTATGTTTAAATTATTTTTGTATTCTAGTTTTAAATTAATTTATAAACTTGATTGCATGTATAGTATGTAAATTTTCTAATAATATTTGTATTAAAACAACTTTAGATACATGTGAGCTATGAGCATAGACAGACTCGCAGTCAAACCTTGGAGGAATTTGAGGCATTTGAGGAATCTCCATATACTAGTAGGGCATCCCAATGAGAGTCTTGTTTGAGGAATTCAAAGAAAGGGAGACTATTTTACAAGTAGGATGTCTTAGATGATGTACTTGTTTGGATGCCTATATGAAAATGTACATATTTATGGCATTGTATGCATATAAGACATTCAATCGACATTATATTATGTTGTTAGATGATGTAATTTTTTGTACCTATATGCCATTCGTCTGACATTTTATTATGTTCTTATTTTGTATGCCTTTATAACTTTATATATATATATATATATATATATATATA
>JARHVA010005478.1:1042500-1147500 GCA_037957365.1 Torreya grandis
CAATGGTCACTTGGGTTTTGGTGTGAAGCTTGACATAAAATGGGCTTTATAACACTACTCTTAATAACTTCTTGAAGGTATTCTAGTAGAATAACCTTACACACAAAATAATGTTATCATATGGTGTGGGAAATTGTATTTATATCTCTACTAACTAACTCTAACACTAGGAAGGTTAGGTTAAATTCTAACTTTGGTTGAGTCTAAAATAACCTAGGTTGAGTCAGCCTTACCCTGGTTTGGGTCAAAGAACTCATGAAATCTTGACACCTCAGTTTTAGATATTTTTTAGGCATGAAAAATCACTTTAGATATTTACGAAGTTATGACTCATAATTTTATAATATTTAGGAATTAATAAATCACTTTATTACCTCCTTTGACCTTTGACTTCACATTTGGCTAAAAATTCCTTTTTTGATTAATGAAATTCACTAATTTGATTTGGTATTTTTATTTAGGAAAGATAATTAAGATTTTCAATGTAATTAATCTTACTTAGTGATTTTTGGCTTTGGAAAATTATTTTAGGTGTTTTCAATTAATAGCTTGACAAGCCAAAAGTGTCAAATTACTATGTCATAATTTGACTAGGGTTGAGACTAAACTAGGTTATTGGTGCATATAAGGTAATACACCAGATAAAATAGATTCATGAAATTTTTGAGTAATTAAATACTTTAAATGGATGAATTTGGGCACTTTATGTGGCTTCTAGGCTTAGATTGCATCATTTTCTATAAATTTGAACTAAATTCAGGTTTAGGTGTGAAAGTGGCCAAAAATGGGTGTCTAAAGTTTACCCCTATTTGAGAAGGCATTGCAAGACACAAGCATAGTAACATATTTTCAAAGAATACAAAAGTCATTAAGGTGAATGGTTCATGTCCCAAAGGGTGGTTGATAAGCCCCTTGATGCCACCTCGAGGGAGTGAGTGAAAAAATAAATTCATCAAATGTTCCCTCAAAATGAAGAAAATGGCATGATCTAAATGGTAATGGGGGTTGAATTAATGATTTTATCAAAGGTATTTATAAAAAATAATAGTGGCAAAGTCACTATTTTTCCCAAAGGTGGTTATAATTATTAATAAAAGTTGTGACACTTATTTTTCCAAAGGTAGTTATAAGTAGTGACACATGTATGTGCCTTGGTAAGGTAGTGGGATGAATACTGATTTGTACAAAGGTGCTTATAATCAATAAAATAACTTAAAAATTCACTAATTTACCCAAAGGCATTATAATCAGTAATGGACATGGAAAACACTATTTTCCCAAATAAAGTTATAATTAGTGAAAATGGTACTTTGCCCTAGGAGAGCGGGTAGAGTGGCTATAAATATTGATTTGAACAAAGGTAGTTATAATCATTAGCATGGGATGCAAAAATAATGATTTTCAAATATTTGGTTATAATCATTAAATTAATCAAAAAATAGAATGACTTACCCATAGGTGGTTATAATCATTCAAACATTTAAATCACATGATCTAAATTGAGTTTACCCCATAAAGGCAAAATAGAGAATTTTTCAATTGGAAAAGAATTTTCCATAATGCGGAAAATTAACAAGGGTACCTAAAATGAAAAATATGTAAAATGGATTTACAATGAGATGGAAAATAACAATAACACATGTCTAGCATAAATGTAAGCTCAAAGATGCACATTCACATAAACATGAGGTATAGGTAGAAAAATAATGTTGTTAACTAGGTTTCAAGGGAGTCCAAAAAACATAGTTTGTTATAATACAACTAAACATTAAGGCACGTAGGATTGAACAACATGTAAACTAGATCATGGATATGAAAAATACACTTCCTAGAGCACACAGAATGAACTATAGGCCTTGGGGGTAAAAAATTCAAGATTTTGACTATATATTCACCCCTAGGGTGAAAAAAAATTCATTTTCACCCTGGATTATTAAGATTATGAGTTCTAATTTTTTGTGAATCATGTTGGGGTAAGTGCAAAGAGTTGGGGGACAATTCTATGGACATTTTATGTAACATGATCACATTAATAAATAACATGATCATGTTATTTAATTAATGTGAACACATTATTTAAATTATGGCTTGGTAATTATTGAGTTATAATGCAATCGTATTAATAGATAACATGATCGTGTTAATAGATAATGTGATCACATTAAGTATAATTTTAAATTTATATTATTACTTTTATTTTCTTATAATTTAAATTTATTTTAGTAAATATAAGAAATTAGGGTCACCTAGCATTTGATATAGTTGGTCTCACAGTTGCATGCCTTACAGTGTGAAAAATAGTGTTTCAAAATCCAATCAAGTTAGTACTTAGGCATTTTTAGAGTTTAAGTATTAAAAATATTATCATTTTTAATGTTTTTGTGCCTTCTAGATTGATTCATGGCATTTCTAAGAGTCTTAGGTTTGTCAAAATTGAAGTTTTCAAATCAATCACTTTGAAATTGATGTAAAGTGGTGTGATTAGGGTAACATAGGCAACATTGATGACCTACACACATTAAATAACCACTTTGTGTTATTTTCACTTGTTCAATGTCCCTCCTTCATCCCTGGTCACTTCTTACTCATGCCTCATCACCCCTAATCACTCTCATCATTATTCATTATCCCTAATCACTCCCACATTGAACCTCACTATCCCTAGTCATCTCTAATCACCCCTTCATCATCCCTAATTACTCCCTCATTGACCCTCACTATCCCTCATCTTCCCTAATCACTCACTCCTCATCCCTCATCATCCCTAATCACTCTCTCATTGAGCCTCACCATCCCCCATCATCTTAATCACTCTCTCATCATCCATAATCACTCCCTAATTGGCTCTCACCATCCCTCATCATCACTAATCACTCTGTCATTGGCTCTAACCATCTCTAATCATTTATTCACCATCCATAATCATGCCTTCTTCATCCTTCATCATCTCTCATAGGATCTCACCATCTATAATCACCACTTCATCATCCCTAATCACTCCCTCCTCATCCCTCATCATTCCCTTATTAACACTCACCATTCTTCATCATTTATAATCACTCCCTCATCATCCCTAATCGGTCCCTAATTGACCCTCACCATCCCTCATAATTCCTAATCACTACTTCATCATACCTCATCATCTCTAATCACTCATTCATCATCCCTCATCACTTATAATCCCTCCCTCATTAACCCTCACCATCCCTCATAATCCCTAATCACTCCCTCATTGACCCTCATCATCTCTACTCATTTCCTCCTCATCCTTAATCAATCCATCCAATACCTTGATGGTGGTATTTTGTTGGGGTTTAATAATGTTAAGAGTTACAAGTGGAGAGTTGAGTGATAGCATAAAATATAAGACATAATGATCAAAATTATGTGGAGGAAAATTTGAAACATAAATATTTAACACCTATGATAAAATATGGGCTTATTAAAAATGATGTAATTCACAATTGAAAATTTGCCAGAAAAAGAGAAGGAAGTAAACCACCATAGCACCAAGAATGGGTAGTAAATAGATGAGGATCACCAAGATATGTGATTTTATGAAATCAATCAATTGATTTTCATATGAGGACATTTTTTAATATGAATAATTACATTGAAGGCCTTTTATTTGTATGTCTATTGATTGAGTCATTATACCAGAGAGTGGAAAATAATTTTCAAATGATTAAAAGAAGTATTCCAAGATTGGAAAGTGGTGCTTAATTCATAAATTCAATATTCAATCCAATTAAGAGTGTCACACTATGATCTCTCTACTTTCACATCTTGAGAAGTGGGTACAAGTCATCTATCATTATAAAATGGTAAGTAGATAATGGTATAAGTTATGAACCTAATGATATGGTCGGTAATAAAAATATCTCTACTTCCCCCAATAAGAAATTATATGTATTAAAAATATTGTTTAATTAACAAACATAGATCAATGGTGAGCCAATACACTTCATTTCTAATGAAAGTTATAAAAATTTAATTTCTCCTAAAGCATATTCTCAAAAATTAAACTTGAAATTTATACATCATCCATAACCATAAACTAGTGTATGGTCTAGTGTAGGCCTTGAGAAATGGATCACCTAGTACTATCATTTTGTGTATAAAATCAAACTTTTAAAAGATGCAATCCTTTATTACATCTCACCATTAGAGGTGTGTGATGTTTTACATGTGGTCAACCATATACTAACCATTATGCCTTTTATTTTAACTCATGTAATTAATTCATTCATTTCAAGATATTGAAAGACATCCTCAAGCCCTTTACCTATGTCATTTTAAAAATCTACCTTGTTGACATCTTAATCCTTATAAAACATGGGATGAACATCTATACCATGCTAAAATAGTTTTTCACATTTTTCAAAAACATATTTTTATGATAACATGAATAAATGTTCATTTTTCATGTAAGAGATAAAAAAATTGGGACACAGTACACACACAAGGAGTGGATGTGTGAACCTAACCAAGATTCAAGTCATAGAGGAATGGGAAACACTAAATAACTTTGCATCTAATTCAAATATTATCATAATTATAAAATTATACAAGAGATTTGTGTTTAATTTTTATCTTTTGAACCAAACTACCAAAGGTGGAACCGAATAAAGTTTCATCTAGTTAGTTACAAAACAAATATAATTCGATGAACTAAAATTTATAATCTATTTTGTGTTATTAATTATGTCAATTGAATATAAATTTGGAAGATCATCCAATTCATTTAGTAATAAAATTGACTATCACAAATGGGTATTGATAACATAGTCCTAGATAAGAATTAATTTCTATTATAATAGATTAAACAATATATGATTGGAATAAAAGATATCTTTAGAGTATATACTTACATCAGATGATGAGGGAGAAATTAGGGATGGTGATGGAAGGTGAGGATCAATGATGGAGTTGTGAAGGTTAATGACAGGGTGGTTAGTGATGATGATGGATGAAGAAATATTGATTAGGGATTACGAAGGATGAGGAGGGAGTGATTATGGATGATGAGGGATGGTGATAATCAATGGAGTGATTAGGGATAATAATCTCAAGTGGTTAGAGATGATGAGAGACAATGAAGGTCAATGATGGAATGATTAAGGATGAGGATGGACGAGGAGGGAGTGAATAGGGATGAGCAAGAGATTAGGGATGATCAGTGATGAGGAAAGAGTGATTACGAATAATTAAAGACAAGGAATGAGTGATTACGAATGATGAGAGATAGTGAGGGTCAATGAAAGAGTGATTATTCATGATAAGGGAGTGATTAGAGATGATTAGGGATAGTGAGGGACAATGAGAGAGTGACTAGGGACAATGAGGAACATTGAGAGAATGATTAAGGGTAATGAGGGATGATTACGAAGTGATCAAGAATGAGGGAGGGATGATGAAAAAGTGAAATTAACATAAAGTGGTCATTTGATATGTTTAGGTCATCAATATGATATACACTACCCTAATCACTCCACATTGGATCAAGTTCAAAGTGAGTAGTTTTCAAACTTAAATTTTGACAAACCTAGGACTTTTATAAGTTCCAAGAATCAATCCAGAAGGCACAACAACCTAAAAAATTACTATATGTTTATGAATAATGGACATCAATTGCAAAATTTATGTACTAAAATCCCTAGGTTTAATACTTAAACCCTAAAAATGTCTAAGTATTGACTAGATTGGATTTTAAAATACTATTTTCCATGTCATAAGTCATTCAATTATGAGACCAACTATATCATATGTTGAGTGACCCTAATTTATTATAGATGATGACAGATGAGGAGGGAGTGATTAATAATGATGAGGGATAGTGAGGGTTAGTGAGTGACTAATTAGGGATGATGAAAGAGTGATTAGAGATAACTAAGGATAATGAAGTTAAATTAGGGAATGATTAGGGGTAATGAAGAATGATGAGAGAGTGATTAGGGGTGATGAGGCATGAGTAAGAAGTGATCAGGGATGAGGGAGGGATGATGAACAAGTGAAATTAACACAAAGTGGTCATTTGATGTGTGCAAGTCATTAATGTGACCTATGTTATGCCAATCACACCACTTTACATTAATTTCAAAGTGAGTGGTTTGAAAACTTCAATTTTGACAAACCTAAGACTCTTAGAAATTCTAGGAATCAATTTGAAAGGCATAAAAACTTAAAAACTAACTATATGTTTACCAAAAATGGACATCAATTTCAAAAATTATGTCTTAAAATCCCTAGGTTTAATACTTAGAACCTAAAAATACCTAAGTACTGACCTGATTAGATTTTGAAAAATTAATTTTCACATCATAAGGCATGCCATTGTGAGACTAACTCTATTAGATTCTAAGTGACCCTAATTTCTAATATTTACTAAAAAAAATTTAAAGTATAAGAAAATAAATGTAATAATATAAATGTAAACTTATACTTATTCTAAGAATGTGATCATGTTATCAAGAATGTAATCTTGTTATTAATAATGTGATCATGTTATATTACCTATAACTATCATTCACTCCATTTTTTTAAATGTGAAAAATAATAGTAACGTGATCATGTTTTTATTTTATAATAACGTGATTGCATTATATATTAATCCAATCACATTATACATTGACGCGATCATGGTATTTGAATTTGAATTAATTTTATGTGCCTTTTGGCTCAAGAATGGCTTGGATTCCTGAGCCAAAGGCTTGGATTGTTAATGTACAGTTGAGTTTTCAAACGTATGAAAATAAATAATAAATTTCAACTTTGATTGCCAAATACACTAAGAATTTCAATGTGAAAATTCAAAAACTTGATACCATCACGATAAAAACGCTCTCTTCTTTCCAAAAATATGATTCTTATAATTGTTGGACTAATTTAATGTTTCAAACTATATTTATTTCTAATTATGCCTTTTTTAGAGCACTACATGATGCAAACATACATGCCTATAAATTTTCATTTAATTTGTATTTCATTGATCCAAGTGAAAAAAAATTATATGGTAATGTAGTATGCATAATTATACACACCTTTATAAAAAATATTGATTTTTATTTTTCTTTGAGGTATTTAGGTGTGACTCATGGATGACAATCCATTCCTTTGTCAATTTTTAGAATCTATTTACTTTCAAAATTCATTAAAAAAGTATTCATTGAAAAAATACAAAAAATATATGTGATGTGCTAGAATCTTTTATCTAAATTTTCCTCAAAGGGTTTCAAATACTATTAAACATTGTTCAAAAAATGGTGCATGTCATAGCAATCTATCTACTATGTTTAATAAAAAAATAGGAGTTCCTCCTCAAATTTTTAGATATTTTTCGTAGTTGTGCTTAACCATTTTTTTTAAAAATTAATGTTTTGGAAACTAGACTCGAAATGCTATGTATCATGTTTTTAAACCATCTTCAAATTTTGACTATAGATATCTCAAATTATCTATAGAAGTTAAAAATTTTGAAATTTTAGAAAAATCATGTCCATGGGTAAGCCACTTTTTATCTCCCAACATTTTTCACTTACTCATTGATAAAAATAGCCTAAGAAGGAGCTTGATGACACATTTCAAATTAGGTGAGAGAGTACATGTGACCAATACATAATAGGCTACCTATAAGTAATATCAATTTTGTCATAAATGATTAGTTTCTTGCATTTATTACTAATTTTAGGTCAAAAAGTGGCAAAGTCACTATTTTTATTTTAGGCCAAATGATGGCTTAATTAAGGTAAATGATGACTCCATATGAAGTCTTTGTTCTTAGAAATGGTAGAAATGCCACAATTGGGTTGAAATCGCTAAAATGGTGATTTTTCCCACTTTTAGGTGAAGTCACCATTTTCATGAAAATGAAAAGGGTGATATAACCCTAAAATGTGTAATATTGCATAAACGATGACTTTAACTTATAGGAAATGGTGGCTTTGCCTTGAAAGCCAAAAATAGTTGATTTGGAGGCCTGATAGGGGTCTAACCTCTTGGAGATGCTTAATTAGGCTTAGTAAGATACGTTTAAGATCAAGTAGCTACATATACTTAGGATAACATTAAATTTTATTTAAATTTAGGAATGATTAGTTATCCTAACATGCTAAGAGTGATGGATGTATTGTTTACAAACTTCTTTGATGTAGATCGAGGACATGGTTGGTTTCTTAAAAATGTTAGATATTCATGATGTGGCATGGATGATAGTCATATGATTAGATCAGGCATATTTGAGTGCATTGGTAGAGTGTTGGCATAGTTAGACTTTGATGTTCCACCTTCCTACTAGGAATTCTACTACGACACTTGAGGATACTTGGCATATCCTCAAGTTGTCAATGTATAGATAATGACTATTCTAGACACCACTAACATAGTAACAAGACATTATTGATGTTTTCTAAAATTATCATGGTATCCCCATATTTTAGTGAAAGGTTGGCGTAGACCTCATCGAGATATATATAAACATTTAGCCAATTGATTTACCTATTGAGGATTCATCACCACTAGCTCTCATTGATAGGGAGGTTATTATCCTCATGGTGATTATCAACAACATATTACTACCTAATAATAGTGGTTGGTAATTTCATATGGATCTTAGAGGCATAGTGAGGAGCATGATTGAGGATTTTGCACATTTTTCCTAGGGTCAGCTATCCTAGCACAACTCTATAGAGATCTTCATATGATAGTGTATTGAGGTGGATGAAGCATCAAGGCTTGCACTTTTTTGATAGTGTGGGTATGAAACTACATATCAATTAAGCACCTAGTATGGATTCATAGAGTATAGGATATAAAATACCTATTAGTATATTAGTTAGAATTAGATAGAAGTAGGTAGGCACGGTCAATGGGGGACATCCCATGATATCATCAGATGTTTAATAAACTGACACCATAATTTTTTATTTGGAGGCCGTACCTCACATACCATTTGAAGTGGTTTAGGGATGGTTGGTATATGGTTTTATGACTAATAGATACTTTTTGACTAGGACACAATCCAATAAAATAGAGGAGTACCTCCTTGATTAGGTACTCTAATAGTTTGGATACATATAGGATGTACCTAATGGGATGAGATGGTTTTCCCATGTTACATAGGAGATTAGTTAGGATACTCTTGTGATCTCGAGGAGTGAGGCCATAATAATCTATATCAATGTATCATGATTTGCCTAAGATTACATATGAGGATATTTAGATGTAGGTGTTACTTTAGATTGCATACATTAGTTGGTATAGGTATTCCCTCTAAGCTTGACAATTCTACTATCAAAATGGGATATTTACCCATAGATATTGAGTAGATGGAGGCTGAGATATCAAGTGATAGTGACAACACATAATAAGATAATGATGATGAATTTGGGGATGATGATTATGATGGCATAGATGGAGGAGATAGGGATGGAGATGGAGATGATAATAGAGATTATGGGGATGGAAGTCTAGATTTGATGGTGATAGATCCTATAATGATATTTTTTACACTGGCACAAGTTGGTTTAGATCATGTAGGGTCTTTGGACTTCTGACATAGTTATAATGAGTTGAGATACTAGCATGTTAGAGAAAGATATCATTGATGAGGTGAGAGAGGTTTCAAGTTTACAATGGAAAGTGACTAATTTATAGATCACCTTAGATATGTGAGATGATGATATGGCACTACTTCAGTCATATATATCCTAGGTAAAGGCCTAGATAGACATCTTGGTTCAATTTTAAAGCCATATCACTACAGAGAGAGATCAAGCCATTGGTGAGTGAGATCATGCACTGTCCACTATTTACAAGATTAGAGAAGAGCAAGATATGGCACATGGATCCATTACACATGCTTGGTTATCACAAATGGTTGGGGGTGCCTTTAGACTAAGGATGAGGCATCATATTATAAGAAAACTTATGAGTCTATTATGCCTGGGGATCAATAGGTTGCTATATTTGAGATATGGGATGGACATAGGATAATCAATAGATCTCATTAGTCTTACACTATGACTCATGTGACAGGTGCCTCAAGCCAGTCTATTCATCAATCATAACCACCACCAACATGACCATTAGGACCACCTTCAGCCACATGTCCCATAGATACATAGAGCTAAATTTGAGCACATGTATCTTGTTATTTTGACATTTTGACACAGTTTTGACATATTGCATTGTACTCATTGTATCAACATATTGATGTATTTTGAGACACCATTATGACATGCATATATTATTAATGTATTATGACATTTGTGATACATTAATATTAATTTTTGGGTATTTTAAGGCCAATGTACACGTATATAATATTATTGATATATATATATATATATATGATGCCATGCTTATTATCTTGTTTCTCTCATGTTTATCATTGATTAACATTAATTAGAATTATAGATGTTTAACATTGTTGATGTCTATGTTCATGTATACTCTGTTCATATATTACTTATGCCATGCCTATGAGATGTTGTTCTATTGGTTATCATATGATTATGTTGTATGATTCATATGTATGTTTATTTAGAGATGCACATATGTATAAACACATTATAAATCATATTTACTTTTTTATTACTCATTGGATTCAAACATTGGTTTGGGTATTTGGCTAGTTTTGATATATCAGAGAATTATCACCATAGCATTGATCTAATAGTCTCTACGTGTCTAGTTTTTGATATAGCTTGTGATATTATGCATTATAGTTATGAGTGATTAAAATGACTATATATACCTTAATCATTGAAAACTTATCTTAAATGTATATATAGACAACCTAGGAATAAGATATGAATAATCAAATCCTAAATGTAAATATAACAACTAAACCAAGTGTAAGATTAAATACAAACATTCAAAACCTAAGTACATGATATAGATAATCAAGACTTAAGTGTAAACAAATGTAATAATCATATAGCAATCAAAAATTCAAAAGGGCCAAAATACAAAAACACAATAAAGAAACAAATAGATAAAAAAAAAAAACTTAAACAAACAAAAGTCAAACAAATAAGGTTGTACAAACAAATAGAATAAACAAATAAACACAAACAAACAAACAAACAAACAAACAAAACAAGACTATACACAAATAATAAGAATAAAAACAAATGAAAACAACCAAATAATTAAACAAAACAAAATTAAACAAAAACAAAAACAAAAATGAATAAGAAAACATCAATAAAAAAATACTGATAAACACAAACAATTACCAAAAACAACAACACCAATAAAAAAACATGACAGACACAAATAAAATAACAAAAACAAACAATTATAAACAAGACAAAACAAATAGAACAAACAAAGACATGTAAAATAAACAAAGCAATAAACAAAAATAAGAAAAACCACTAAACGATCCAAAGCAATTAAAATTGTAGTAAAAAACTATTCTAAACAAACAAAAACAAACAAACTAAGATTAAAAAAACAACAAAACACAAACAGTGGTTAATCATAATCTTAGTACAAACAAAATACAAAATATTCATGCATATGTAATAGAGGTGATACTCTTGGTGACAGGGTGAACCCTAAGCTAGGTAGCAATGATACAGGTAAAATAACATAATAACAAATGGTAGAAGGTTATCCCTAGGATACACGAAATAATGACAAAGGTTACAATGATAACAGTTATCCCAAAGCTATAGGGAACAACAACACAAACAAGACGATAAACATTTACCCTAGGCTACAAGAGATAACAACATAAATAATTAAAATGGAGGGAGTATAGAAAAAAGAAGAGGTAGTCAAGCTAGCTTTAGATGCACTATGCAAGTGGCCTAGATAGTTCCATAGACACAAGATCCAACATATAGTTCTACCAAGATATGGGACAGAAGAAAATGATTATATGAAAACATGATTGAATTGTAGAGGAAAGTAGGAATGGTTTCCTAGTGCACAAAAAAAGAGAGGGATGACTTTCCCAGTCATGAAAGCATCAATATAAATGAATTATGCAAGCATGAGAGTATGGTTTAGGATAAAAATACACTAAAATTCAAGAGACGGGTAGCCATAAATGAGCTAAATAGGTAATTCATAGTGTTTACTACATCTAAGGATTGGAATGAGAATGATATCTCAAAATGATGAGAGCATGATCAATGTTTACTCATAAAATGGTGAGATCATTCAAATGTAAAGTACTTGAAAAAAAGTGAGATCATAAAAAATATCAGTGGTTATTAGTGTATCAAAGTTGAATACACAATGCTAACACCATGAACTCAGAAAACGGTAAGAGCATTCGGCTAAGGCCAATAAGTATGGAAAAACTAAAGGACAAGTGGTTACTTTTGAAATAGATAGGAGTCTTATAATCCTTAAGGCAATAAAGTGGTTGAGAAAGAAAGGAAGGTGGCCAATCTAAACTAATATACCCCATGTATCCAAGTGTTGCCTACATAGTCTATGTGGAGCTCAGACTGATGTTGTTCTCCTAGAAATGGAAGGAAAAAGACCAAATGGTCTAGAAATGAAATTTAATATATAATATGGCCCATCCTATAAAATTTTGATAAATTTATATCTCACGTGGAAATGATAAGGCAATTTTCATGATTTTGTGATTTTTAGGATTTTCCATGTACTTTATGAATGTTTAAGTGTTTTTAAACTATTTCAAATATTTTTGGAATTTTATAGGTATCTCAACTTGATCAAGACTTAAGAGATACATAATGGTCCAAATTACAAAATGGTGAGAGGATGTCTTAGGTTGTTTTCAAAATAGAGTGTTCAAATTAAAATTACTCATAAAATAGGAAGAATGTGATAAAGGGGTAACTGAGTTGAATTCAAAATGAATTAAGTGATACCTACATAGTCCTATAGGACCTCAAGTCACTATAGTTATGTCCACACAAAAGGAATCCAAATAAGTACAAGGAATTTTAGGTAAAGGCTAAAGGCAAACAATAAGGTAAATGGCAACAATAATGGAAAGGTGATAAAAAATGTATGGTAAAGGTGTTGTTCCTAATTTGCCCACAAGCGATTATAATAAGGAAACAATGGTAAAGTATTAGTATTAATAATTTTCCCAAAGGTGGTTATAATCAATAAAACAAGGTGGGAATATAACAATAAATGAAATATGAAACTATCAATACCATTGTCATACTACTTTCATATATTATCATTCAAATATGCAATTGTAAAACAACTACTAGAACTGAATATATCATCAACCACTAAACATCCCTAAAGTACAAATGAATCAGAACTAAGGTCAAACATGATAGGTAGGGTTATGAAAAAATAACTAGTTGGAGAAGGGTTAATGGCATGGATAATGGTAATGGGTAAAGTACAAAGAATAGGTATAATGTGACATAAATTAGATGATACTTTTAGACAATAATTTGAGTCCCTCAGGCATGCAATTTTTTGAGGTATATTATTTTAATTGGTTTATCAAGTTCTCCCTCTAGTATAGTGAGCCTATATGCTATAGATCTGTATTTAGATATAACTACATATAGCCCTAGCCAATTTGGTTAGAACTTCCCTATTTTCTTTATTTCAGCATTTACATTCTTATAATTCTATTTTAACACCAAGTCACTGAGATCAAAATCATGATGCTTAAAATGCCTATTATATTGGACCTTTAATCAATTTTGATATGCCTAAATATTATTCAAGGTGGCCAAGCATTTTCCATCAAGCAAATTTAGCTCTTGCAAGTGAGCTATTTTGAGTCCTTGTCATTGATGATGTGTTGCAATGAAATTTAGAGAGAAGGAAACTCGACCTTGATAGGAAGAATGGCCTCAGTGTTGTGAATAAATGAATATGGTGTAACTCTTATTAGATTATGGAATGTGGTATAGTATTCCTAAACGGTGTTAAATAACTACAAGTGCTAATTACGATTAACATCATTGACAATCTTCTTCAGAATACTGATAATAGTTTTATTAGAAGCCTCAACTTATTCATTGCCTTATTTGTAGTAGGCAGTAAATAAATGTTGTTTGATGTGGTATTGGATATAAAGTTTTTTCACATATTTTTTTAAAATTATATACCATTATTAGATATAATGTTAGATGGGATGCTATAATGACATATGAGATGGTTGAATATGAGCTTGGATATCTGCTTACCAATTATGTAAATGAGGAGAATGGATTGCACCCACTTAATGAAATATTCAATAGAAATTAAGATGTGGTTATGTCCATTTGAGGATGTAGGCCTAATCTTCCCAATTAGCTCAAGTCCCCATGTTGAAAATGACCATGGTGTTGTCAATGGTTTGAGTGTCTTGGATGGAGTATGAATCAGATTGGCATGCTTATGATACTTGACACACCTCTTCACATATGTAGTTGCATCTATTTCCATAGTTGGCCAATAATAACTAGTATGTAGTGAATTTTTGGATAAGATTACCCTATTGGTGTGGGCTCCACACACTCCCTCACAAACTTGCTTGAACACTAGTTCAGATTCTACCAAAAGTAAATAATGAAGAAAAGTTTCATCATAACTTCTACAATACAAGGTTGGTATAATTAGGGTATAATGAGAGGATTTGTGGGTGAAGGATTTTTATTTCTTATATGATAAGTCAAGTGGAATGGTTTGGTATTGAAGATAGGCATATATGTCTGAGTACTAGGGAGACCTGGGACCAACAATATCACAAACCATCTCGATGAATGATTATTTATGTGATAGTGCTAAGAGATGCTCAACAAGAAAATGATAATCCTTTGGCCTATCTATGATCTAAATCATAGAGTTAAAAGTGGTAGTAGCATCAGCTATTTAGTTATTGGTTTGAGGTATTATTTAAAATTGGATGTTGGTAATATGTTTCTTGAGAGTATCAACCATATCTTTATATGGAACCAACTTCTCATCCTTAATCTGGTTGATTGGCCCATTACTTGATTGATGATTATCTGAGAATCACCATGAACTAGTAAATGTTGAATGTTCCATTGTACTACTTGATGAAGCCCTGTAATGAGTGTTTTCTACTCAACCATGTTATTGGTATAGGGAAATCCAATGTGAAAGGACTTGGGAATAAGATCTCCTTATGGTGTAACAAATAATATTATGTCCCCTGATCCATGAGATGTGAATGATCCAAAAAATTACATATTCCATTATTCTACCTTAGGGGGGTTTTCTACTTCTTCATTGGTCATAATGGCCTCATCTATAAATCCAAATGTAAGAGGTTGAGTATCTTTAACAGGAGATTTTACAAGTTGATTTATGAGTACTCACTTCTTAATGGTCTTCTAATTTTCATGCTCAATTTCAAACTCACTCAAAATCATGATCCATTTTTCCATGTGACCTTGTAGAGATTTATTGATAATTAGATACTTGAGTGGATATAATTTGATAATAGTAATGGTCTTGTTGTTCAACATATAATGATGTAAATTTTAGGTTGTGAGCGCCATAACTAAATATTATTTTTTAATTGGTGTATAATTATGTTCATATGTGGCCAATGTGTAGCTTAGATAATATATGGAATGATCCTTTCCTTATTTATCATGTTGTGACAAAAGTGACCCTAGGGAATTCTTGGTTGCTAACAAGTAAAGAAGTAATAGCTTGTTTGGTGTGGGTGGTAGTAAAATAGGTGGGTTGACAATATTTTCCTTAAAATGATCACATGCTTTCTGGTAAACTTCATTCCATGAGAACATAATACCCTTCTTCAATAAGTACATAAATAGGTGGAATTTGTTAACTAATTATGATATGAAGCATTAGATATAATATATATTTCCATATAGAATATAAAGTTGCTTTAAGGTAGAGAGTGTCAACATGTATATAATTTCACAAACTTTAGCTGGGTCAACTTCAATACCCCTACAAGAGATAATTAATCCTAGTAATTTTATAGAAGTTATGCCAAATCCACACTTATTCAAATTAAGCCTAACATTATAATCATGAATTCTATCAAAGATTATTTGTAGTATGACTAGATGATCAACACAAGGCTTTGATTTACCCATGATATCATCAACATAGTCTTCAACAATGTTATGCATCATGTCATATAAAATCACTGACATGGCTCTTTGGTATATGGCCCTAACATTATTAAGTTCAAATGGCATCACCTGATAATAAAATGTTTCCTATGGAGTGGTAAATGTTGTTTTGTGTTGGTCTTTTGGGAAAATTCTGATCTGATTATAGCCTAAAAATCCATCTATAAGATAAAGCATTTCATATTCAACCATTGAGTTGACTATCATACCAATGTTAGGAAAAATAATGTTGTCTTTCAGAAAGGCTTTGTTGATATCTCTAAAATTAGAGAAGATTATTATACCTTATGTTTTCTTGCTCAATGGCATAATGTTTGAAATCCACTCTGAATAGTTGATCAACTTGATGCATTTTGCATTTAGGAGTTTCTCCAATGATTTCTTGACTAACACAGTAATATGGGGATGCATCTTGCATAACTTATGGTTAATGGGCTTGGGATCATGATGTACAATGAAATGGTGTACAACCGAATTAGGGTCCAAACTTGGCATGTATGAATAATCCCATGCAAATATATCCAAAAAATTTCCTCAAAAGAGATATAAAAACTTCACGTTTCTCCGTAGTGAAGGACATGCCTAGTTTAATCCACTTTGGGTCCTCTAGAGACATAATGTTAACCTTTGAAGTATCCTCCACAAGAAGTGTAGAACCATCATATAAAATAGTCAATAAGGAATTAAATTGGTTAGCATTGGTAAATTCCTCTATCTATGCTATCTCATCTAATTCTCCCTAGTAGGATGAATCATAATCTCCTAATGTTGGCAAAGCCCATGAAACAAATACCTTAGGGCACTCTTGAACAATCTGTGTGAAAGCTTGCTACTCCTTAGTATTGATATTTGATCCATAAATAGGATTTGGACTATAGGTATCCTAATCTTCATAGAAATAAGGGTGAACATCCCCATGTAATCACACCAAAAACTAGTTTTCACTAAGAAACTTACATTTTTCTTTACTTTTTACCTAGTCATAAAGTTCCTCAAAGAGGTTTTCACTTTCAAACCTCAATGTTTGATTTTTTTTGTTTTGTTTTTGGAAAAGTAAATTCACCCACTCTTTGAAGTAGGTAGCATGATCCAATCTAATATAAAAGCGTTTCTTGAAATATCTAAGAGTAATGTGATCCCTCAATCCTAAAAAGTTACAAATGGCCTCATCATTTTCAAACTTGTCTAATGGCATTGTTGACTCTTGTTGGTCATATTCTATAAATTATGGGTGGTAAAGGATTAAATTTAAGGTTGATAAATAGGTTTAATAGTGTAAATGACATGGGATCTAAACATATTTGTAGTGGTAAGGTCATTATATATGCTATAATCATACCCTGCATCATTATCAACATCGTCTTTACTAATCGATGTTGTTAAAACATGAATAAGGTGTGTGGGGTCACCCCCATATAGTTTAAATCCAATAACATGGGCTCCATTATAATTTTTCATTGAGACTGGTTTGATTGTGACTTATTAATGTATCCCTAGGACTCTACCTTCATAATCTAAGTGATCCATAATTTGGTTAAGGATAGGATACTTTGTACTTTGGTAATAGTTAGCTAATTCATTAATGTAAATACATGAATCATCTTCTTCTAAGGGATCCTATTTTTGGCTAGAGACTAGTTTGGAAATAATAGGCTTGTGTAACTAAGATTTTCCTTTGGTTTGTATTTATATGCAATTATTTTTGGCCTTAGGTCTTCCATAAGTTTTTGGATTTTATGGCAATTTAGCAATACGAAAAGCATTATGGGTATTATATTCTCTAAATTTTTTTTCATTTATATAGAAGTGGTTGGAAATATCTTGTGGAGGAATGCCTAAGGTAGAAGATAATCTATTTAGGTTAATATAGATAGCTTATGGTCCTAATTCATTGGCTTTTACTTTTTTGGCTCTTTCTTAATAAGATTTGGGCATAAGGTTCATGCTAGATTGATATTTAAAGCTATTATATTTGGCCTTGAGATGTTTACAATACTAATATGGTTGAAGGTCAATAGATATAGTCACTTCCATCCTTACCCTAATTTCATGGATTTAAAATCAACCCAATAACATTTTAGGACAGTTCTAGGTCTAAAACATGGCATAGAGTGTCATGGGTCAAAGTCCCAATGACCACTGACAAGCTAATAGTACCTTGAGATTCCCATTCCTAATTATCATATGCCTTTATAATGATGGTATTTGGATGCAAGTCAAATCTTGTGTATCTAATATGCTTGACCAACTTTAGAGACACAATGTTGAGGCTTGAACCATTATCTATAAGGACACATTTAAATTTATGGTTCATTAATGTACCTTGATGTATAATAGGTTATTATGTAGAGAGCTTAAGGATGATATATCACTTTGGTTGAAGGTAAGACATTGGCCAGGGGCCAAGTGTTCTACCATGGCTTAGAATTTATTTGGAGTGATGTCATTTGGCATGAGGGACTGGTTGAAGTACTTATTCAAGATGTTTTTGTGGATGTTAGACATATGTAACAAATCCATTTTGGATATATGTGTTGATGTCTTCTTCAATTGTTACATAATATCATGTATTCCCCTCAATTTTTCTAGTTGGTTAATTTCTTATAGGCATGGAAGGCTAGATGGGTTTGTTTTTAGTATTCAGCTACAATCCCTTGATAGTAACTTTGGCTCATTGAGTCATGATTATGCAATCTTGATTTGGTACTTGGATTTTGTATTTGGTTGGGTAGGTAATAGGACATAGAATGGTAATTATTACATGGTATAGAGCCTAGTTGTTAATACATTCAAAAGGAGAATTATCAGCATAAGGATGTTGATAGGCATTTCTCAACTGATAAGTATTGTTGGGTGAAGGTCTAGGTCTAATGGTGGTTGGCTAAGGATTAATGGTTATAGTGGAAACATGACCACTTGAAATATGTCCTAAAACATTGTTATAGGTATACATAATAACATGATTTCCTCCTTGGTTGGTTTAGTCATTTTTCCCTTGGTTCTAACCATTCTAGTGTTATTGCGGCTGACATTGTTGTTTATTTTATGATGGAATTATCTATAGCTATTGTTGCTATTATTGGTATTTCTAATGGTTGTTATTGTTATTATGTTGGGGAAATGGATTATGGTAGATGCCTAAGTTATGATTAGTTGTAGGAGCATGGGTGTGTCTTTATATCTCTCCATTTTCCAACATATTCTCAATCAAATGCTTGAGTTAGATACATCATCATATAAAATGTCCTCTAATGCAATGAAACTCACAAAATTGATGTATTTTGTACCAATCAAAAAAAGGAATCCCTTTAGGTAATAGTTTTGGTATTAGCCAACTGATCATATTTAATTGAACTAATCTTCGAAACATAAATTTAGTAGGATCACCAAGGTTACTGAATTATATGAAAATGGGTGGTCTTCTCCTTTAAGGAGGGGATTGTAATTGGTTTTGATTCTATGGTTCTTGTTTTTATGGAGGTCTTGGTCAAGTGCGTGGAGGTGGTGGTTTTCAAGTGGGTAGAGGTAAATAGACAACCAATTTATGTACTATCTAAACATGGCATGGTTTAATGACCCTATTTATAACAACATTTTAATTATGGTTATAGGGTTTTGGTCTTTCATTATTATTGGCCTGAGGTGGTGTTAAATTTGGTATTTTGATAGGGTTTTGATTATGGTTCTGGCCTTAGTTCTCGTTCTAGTTATACTAGCCTTTATGCTTATTTTATATTTGAGTAGAAGAGGATATCTTGATTATTCCTTCATTGACAAGGGCTTTGTCAATCTGTATTACTTTCTCTATAACCTCTTCGAATGTATTAGCACATTGCAGCTCAAGATGGTAAAATATTTCACTATGTAGGATCTTGATATATATTATGACCAACTATTTATCTAGAAAATTATGAGTAAAATGTATTTCTATTTCTCTCCAACGTTGCAAATATGCAGTGAATCTTTCACCCATCTTATATTTAGCTAGTCTTGATTATACATTGTCCTACTACATATGTAATGAGGCATTTTTAGATCTATGTCTAGGTATCATGAAAAATGAAGAGTATAAAGGTATAAGACAACTGAGGTCTAAAAATAAACAAAATTTGGATCTATAAAATAGGCCCAAAGGGTAAACAAATTAAATTAGGCAAAGGCAAAGATAAAACAAAATCAAAACTGATCTAACAAATGATATTGATTTGCCTAAAGGTGATTATGATTAGTGGTAAAAGTAACACAAAAGCTCAAAAAAATTCAATGGCTAAGGTACTAATTTTATCAAAGACAATTATAATCAGTGGTAGAAACAGCTAAACAAAGTAAAACAATTGTGAACTATGCTAAATTATAACAATTTACCCAAAGGCAGTTATAATCATTTATCATGAAAAAAAAAGGCTAGAATTGGAAATAAATAACTCAAACAAGAACTTTAAAATAAATTAAACTAAGATAGTTGGCTTGGATAAACTCAAAAAAAAAATCTAGTGCTAAGGTAACTAACTTATAAGATACTCAATAATTAGCCCACTAAGACTCCATATTTGATTCACATGAAACTAACTAAATAATGGAACAAGGACACTTAGAACATAACAAAATTCAAAAAAGGCATGTGGTAAAAAATTGGCTCAAATGAATCTCAAACAAGGCATAAGACAAATAAAAACCATTAGGTTTAGGCAAGGGGTCTTTTAGATCAAATAGGAAATCAACCTAAGTAACACAATCCAAACACAAATGTTAGACTACCTAAGCCTAAATTAGATGAGGATTTGGTGTAAACTTGATTAGTTTAGGATTTTTAGTTTGAAAGGTTGAGTTTAAAATTCAATGTAAAAATAATCAAATGTTCGAAGGTAAAAGGGATATACCAAAATAGGTAGTGTAATTGTGCATTTGAAATAATAAAGTGTAAAAATGGTTTGGAACTTGATTTCAAAATTGATAAGTGTTTTGAGATAATTGAGGTAGTATAATAATTCTCTTTCAAATACATTATATGATAATGGTTTTGGAATAAAAAATCTAAGTAAAATGTTTGAGATGAAATGGGTAGCATAATGACACACAGTTTGGACAAGTGACACACAAACAATTTTGAAATAAAAAACTAAGGTAAAAATGTGATACAAATTTATAAAGTAACACCTCTTAGTCTAAAGGAGTGTGAAAAAAATGTGATGATTTTGGACTTGTTTTGATTTTGACAATACAAACAAACAATTTTAGTTTGAAAACACACATGTAAATAAAATAAAATAGAAATATCAATAATGGTTCTTCCTATCCCTATAACTAACATGGGTATACATAGATTCTACCAAATTTTCCATCGATATACTAATGGTCAAAAGGAATTATGTGTAATTCTAAAAATTTAAGAATGGGTGTAGGTAGAGTTTTTATGCCCCTCTTTATCTCTCAAGCATTGGTACATAGCATAAACTTAGAGTGAGGAACACTCAACATTTGGTAATAATTTATAATGCACTAAATGGTCCCAAGTATGGCTAACATAAGGGTGAAATCATATCAATTGGGTTCATACCTGCTAACTTACTATGCAAGGGTCTATTCCTTTGCATAGCGACTCTAAACGTATACTTATTAGTAGAGTTTAATGTTTAGACAAACATGACCTAAGTTTTCATTAGGATTGGAGATGTTAGTCACTCATCCCCCAAGTAATCCCAATATTATATGTCTAATTTATATACCCCACCATGGTGTGGGATTGCTATAATTATAGAAGATGAAACCTTAGGTCAACAAACCCATTAAGAATTTGTGATGGAGAAACGTACTCCCATCCACAAGCTAAATGGAAGAAAATGAAATAAAAAGACTTTAGAGGTCATCTTTAGGTCACCCAAGTCACTCAGAGCTTTGGGAGAGTATACACAACATTAATTCCAACAAGACAAAAAAACAAAGAAATAAACAAAGTGATTTTAGCCACTTGAGTTCCGTAAAGGGGATGGGGGAGAGCATACAGACAATAGTTTCTATTTTTCCACATTCAAAGAATCTAAATTATGAAATTTTAAAATTAGCTAATAATAAAAAACAAACATAAATTGAAAAAGATCTTAAGAGCTGTAACTAAAATGTATGTTTTTTTTAATAGTAGTAATTCAAATGTGATTAAAGTTTTTGGCCCATTGACCTTGTTTGCACTTGTAAAAAAATATCAAAAACTAAAATACAAGTGTGATTAGGTTAATTTTAAACACCAAACAAAAGTGTATGTGAGATTTTGAAGTATTTAATCCTCTCATTCTCCACCTTAGTTACTAAAAAAATGTTAGGGATTTTGTTTGTCTTTAAGATGAGAAGTAAATGAGTAAACAACATTCTATTTTAAGCTCTCATATTTTATGAAACATGGAGCAAAAGTGCTATTTAGTAGGGTGAAGCTATTATTTTCATCAAGCCATTATTTTTCTATAAGCACAGACAAAAATAGAGCCAACATTTGGTAAATTCATCATTGAACAGGGTCAAACCACTGGTTAGATCATGTGAAGTCACTGAATACAGTCAAAAAATAGGTTTAGCTATTGAAACCTAATATAATTTTACCTAGCAAAGTCATTGTTTATCAAGGTTGAATCTGTTGAATCTAAGTAGCGAAGCTACTGTTTAGCAGGTCAAATCCATAATTTCAAAGCTACTATTTATACACAAATAAAAAAAGGGATTAACAAATCTTCCATTACATAGGGCAAAGCTACCGATTATATAAAAATAAAATGACATTAATTTTAAGGTTGAAACTCTAAACTTGAAAAATTAAATGCTTGTTAGAAAACCTAAGAGTTGAAAATCATTATCCTTGGCCATAGGGGATGCAATGTTCCACCAAGGATGACATTATGTAGATTAGGTGTTTGAAGAGTACACAGAATGTAGATTACTTTGTTTTTAGTCTAAATGATAAAAATCAAGCATAAAAATACACTAAGACTAAATATTCTTGCCTAAGAACTGGGAGAGCATAACATAGTAAATAAGATAAAAAAAATAGAAATAATGATAACAATAATAATTTACCTCATTTGTCAAATTTGATGTCTAATTTTTGGCATAAGGATGTTCATGCTCAGACTATGAAAATTATAGTCTTCTAGCAATGTTTCTCCATGATGGTAGCACCTTTCCAATGGTCACTTGTGGTTTGGTGTGAAGCTTGGTCTAAAATAGGTATTATAACACTACTCTTAATGGCTTATTGAAGGTATTCCAATAGAATAAATTTACACTCAAAATCTTGTTGGCATATGTGGTGGGGACTTGTATTTATAGCTCTAAGAACTAACTCTAACCCTATGGAGGTTAGATCAAATTCTAACTTTGGTTGAGTCTAAAATAACCTAGGTTGAGTCAGGCTAATCCTAGGTTGGGTCAAAACACTCAATAAATCTTGACACTTCATTTTTAGATATTTGTGAGGATTGAAAACTCACTTTATACATTTTTGAGGTTTTGACTCATAATTTTGGCATATTTAGGAATAAGTAAATCACTTTATTAGCTCCTTCTACCTTTGACTTCACATTTGGCTTAAAATTCATTTTTTGGTAAATAAAATTCACTAATTTGATTTGTAATTTTTTTTAGCAAGTTAATTAAGATTTTTAATGTATTTAATTTCACTTAAGACATTTTTTCTTTTGAAAATTATTTTAAATGTTTTTAATTAATAACTTGACAAGCCAAAAGTGTCAAATTACTAGGTCCTAATTTGACTAGGGTTGACACTAAACTAGGAAATTAGTACATATAGAGTAGTATGACA
The DNA here is from genome assembly GCA_037957365.1 of Torreya grandis. Taxonomy (NCBI): domain Eukaryota; kingdom Viridiplantae; phylum Streptophyta; class Pinopsida; order Cupressales; family Taxaceae; genus Torreya; species Torreya grandis. Next base: position 1,066,387 of record JARHVA010005478.1, read on the forward strand.
AATAATATATCCTTGTTATGTTTATGGGAAATTAAATCCCTTGCATGGATAAATTTTCACACTTCATGTGGTTTTTAGGCTTAGATTGCGTCATTTGCTAGAAATTGAACTAAATTCCAGTTTAGGCATGAAAGTGCCCAAAATTGAGTGTCTAAAATTAAATCATATATGGGATGGTAGAAAATTTCAAGGAATATGTTATTATCCTTTGATCATGCTCATTTGAGAGACTCACCACCCATTATGGCATCAATAACGTCATTCCTAATACAAGAAAAATATATTTTTTTAGCATGTATACAAGCATCCATAAAATAGAAACTATAAGTCATTTAAATGAAATAAAATAACCCTATAATGAATTTCAAGTCTCTATTATTCTACCCTAGATAAAATTTATGAAACCTTTAGGACCAATTTGTGGCACAAGTTGTAGTGATAGGTCTTGAACTGTATTTTTTTTGCAGTGAAGAGACAAGTTCTTGTTCTTTAACTATAATTTATACCTCTAGTTCCCCCAAGTGTAATTATGTCACTTTAAACATATTTAGATAAGTGAATTACATGTGATCCCATGACCTTGACCTCAAAACGCACTCAGAATCATGTTTTCACTAATGTTTAGGAGTGTGAAGACACTAACAATAAATGTTGTCAAAGTTGAAGTTACAGTTGAAGAACTCTACTTCAAGTTCTTTATGGATAAAAAATGGCATTAAAAATATGTAAAGGTTGGTAGATAATGTATATAAATAGGTTCTTGGCCTATGATCACCCCTGATTGAGAGACCGCCCACCCATTATGTCCTCAAGAATGCCCTTCCCAATACAATAAAAAATAGTTTTTAGTTTGTCTTCAGACATGTCTAAATTGGAAACCATAAGCCATTAAAATAAACTTAAATAATACTAATGTGAATATTGAAAACATATAATTTTAAGCCATAACATTTTAGTGTAACCTTTAATACAAATATGTGGTAAAAGTTGTAATGACAAGTCCTGAAATGCAACTATTTTGTAGTGAAGAAACAAGTTCTTGTCCTCCAATTGACATTTCTACTAAAGAGACCTCTAGGTACAAGTATATCACTTTAAACACACACACACACACACACACACACACACACACACACACACACACACACACACACACACACACACACACACACACACACACACACACACACACACACACACACACACACGTGTGAATTACACATCCTCCCATGACCTCAACCTCCAAAACCACCTATAATAATATTTTAACTATTGTTCAAGAGTGTGGAAACACTAACAATAAATATTGTCAAAGTTAAATCTGTAGTTGGAGAACTCCACCTCGGGTGCTTCATCGATAGAAATTGGCACTGCCAACATGTCTAAGGTGGCACATAACATCCAAAAATAAGTTATTATCATTTTATTATGTCTGATTGAGAGACCCAACACCCATTCTAGCCTCAAGAATGCCCTTCCCAATACAAGAAAAATGTAAATTTTCATCCTATCTTCAGGTGTGTATAAAATAAAAAACATAGGTCATTGACATAAACCTAAAGAACCTTCACATGTGTGTTTAATCCATATAATTTCACCCTAGAACATGTCAACAAAAAATTCAATACTAATCTTTGGCACAAGTTGCAGTGATAGGTCTTGAAAGGCAACTTTTTTGTAGTGAAGAGACAAGTTATTTTACTCCAACTAACATTTCTTCCTTCAAAATATATAGATATAAGTCCATCACTTTTAACACATTTAGACAGGTGAATGAAACATGCTTTGATGACTCTAAACTCCAAATACATCCGAATTCATGTTTTCACTACTATCCAGTAACATGGAAACACTAACAATAAATGTTGTCAAAGTTGAAATGGTAATTGGAAAACTCTACCTTTGATGCTTTGTGGATGGAAATTGGCATTGTCAGCACATCTGAGGTAGTGGATAATGTCTAGAACTAGGTTCTTCACCTCCCATCATGTTTGATTGAGAAACCTACCACCCATTATAACCTCAAGAACACCCATTCTATAATCCTTCAGTGTTTATATTAAGTGTCTCTTAGCTTCAAGAATATGAAATTATATACTAAGTGCCAACCACATGAAGTCAGAAGCTTATTTGGCACTAATAACTTGGAAAAAATTAATAAATAATAGAAAATGAAATTTATATGTACTACCTAAAAAATCAATAAAATTTGGTAGAATCAATTAAATCTATAATTGACAAGTCATCATACCTTATATTTTCAATCCAATAAACCACTAGGATCTACTTTAATCTTGATAGTAGAAAGAATAGATTTATGGTTTGACTCATGAACTTTCCAAAGATTCTTGTTTAGTTACCTCCCATAATATTTGACCAATTGAATATTTATTTCAAGAACTAAATTTGACTAGTGTAGTATCTTCTTAAGTGTTTCAAAATCTTCAAATATTCATACATCTAAATTTTTTATAGGATATCATTGAAGTCAAGTTCTAATGACAACCACAGACCTAGTGGAATAGTCAATGTTTTCTCCATATATGGTAGGTTGTGTTATGTCACTTATTATAAGAATATGTAGGAAAAAAGATATAAAAATACCTTGTTGGAGAATTTCTAGATGTAAAAGATGTTAGATTACAAGTGAAGCATATGTTTTTCTCTAGCAAAGGCTATTCCTGATCTGAGTTGTATTTCCTTCCTTCACTTATGAATTTATCTATACAGATGGATACCATTATAAATATTGACCTACAATGTTTTATTTTATTCTACCCTCTTCATACCTTTCCCCAAATAACTAGTAGCCATGTTAAATGGTTAGTATGTGTGAAAGTGTTTGGCCAAATTGACACCTTGAATTCTAGACCTTCATTGCTATGTTTGAAAACCTATGATTGTTTTCTAGTATGTTTGGAGTTACCTCTTATTATTAGTGGTTGATAAGGACCATAAATGTCTAATGACATCATATGGATATGAGGTACGTATCTCCATTTTTGTATGTTAAGTTGTAGTTTTTATAAAATTTATTTGGTGGCATAGAAATGAAATAATGATTGCTACTATAAATAAGAAAGGGTGTCTATGCTTAATTTTTAAAAATAAAATGTGCTTTAAAAATTAATTATTTTGTTATTCTTAAAAAAATGGGTCTTTTAAATATATTTATAAATTTGTTTTTGAATATATTATGAGGAAGAAAGTTCAATTATTCTAAGTGTTGTGATTATTTTATATATGAAAGGTTATGCTTATGAGAAAAGAAGTTATATTTTTCTGTGCTTATATTGTAAAGGAAAGAGAAAGATAAAACTATGACTAAAAAATTAGGAAAATGAAATTGGTGCAAATTAAAATTATATTCACTCATCAAATGAAATGCAAGAGTACATATAAATACCAAAATTGGTGACTGTTTAGTTTCTCTTCAAGATGATTGTTCATATTATACAAGAAGACAAAGATTGTTACTCCTAGTATTATATACATATTATTACATCCCCCCTTAATTTATAAGGTTTATAACAAGACCAATCATTTCTATGTTTTTTTTTTTTTAAATTCTCTTTGAAGCGCTTTTGTTAGGATATATGTTGGTTTATATACAATTAGACAATTTCTCAATTATACAATGATTTCTTTCACACAATACCAAATCAAATAGAATTTGGTGTTGATATGATTTATTCGGTCATGAAATATTGGATTTGTTGATATTTGGATTCTAGAATTATTATCAACCATGATTCGTGTTGATGAAAAAAAAAATTCCTACAAATCTGCAAGAATATTTATAAGCCATATTATTTCCATGGTTGTCTTGAAGTTTCCATATATTTTACTTTTATTGAGGAAATTGGTCCACTGACTACTTCTTTGACTTATAAGTGATGACCTATGTTCCTAAATTCACCATGAAACCTCAAGAATATTTCCATCTTCAAAATCACTTGCATAGTTTGAATCTAAATATCTAATTATTTTAAAGTCTATTGCCCTAGAGTATTCTAGACAAAAATTATGTATTCCCTTTATTTAATAACTCTCTTTGCTTCTACCAAGTGACTTTATCTAGATTATTTCCTGAATCTATAAAGAACACTAAAAATAAAATATATGTCTAATATAGTTGTTGTTATATATATTAAACTTCCAATGAGCTATATATACTTAGTTTCATTTTTAAATTTTGTATTATCACTTGATGTAAACTTTAAATATTTTTACATATGTGTATTGAGTGGTTTGTCTGCCATTCCTAATTTGCTCATAATTTCATCAATGTACATCTATTATGCAATGAAAATATAATTAGATTTTGAATCACTTCAATACCCAACTATTAATGAATGTGACCTAAACCTATCATTTAAAACCTTTCATTAATTTTGTTTTGACCTTTTTATTGTACCTTTCATTATTTCCTATGAGGCAAAAATCATCTACATATAACACTATTTTTTCAATTATTTTACCAAAAATATTTGCATCTTCAAATAACAATGATTAAAAGTTCATGCTCAAGAGATGCCTAGTGATATTTTCATAGTACACTCTTGGGGCTTGTTTTAATCCATACAACAATATCACTAGCTCACACACTTTGAGCTCTTGGTCATCAACTACAAAACCTTCTAGATGAGTCACGTAAACTATTTGTTTGATATCACCATTTTAAAAAATTGTTTTCATGTTCATTTGATGAAATTTCCCTCCTTTTTATGTTTCTAAAGCCAATGAAGTTTTAATAGTAGTCCATTTCACTATTGGTGTAAATGTATCCTTATACTCTATCCCTTAATTTTTAGTATATCCTATTGTGACAAGCCTTGATTTGTGTTTTTCAAGTGAGACATCTTTGTATTTATTTTAAAAAGCCTAGTTGTACCTAAGGGGTATATAATTGAGTGGGGGATCAACTAACTCCCAAGTTCCACTCTTGACCAAAGTCATCATATTAATTTTTTATTATTTTTCTCCATACATCAAGTTTTTCAGCTTGTTTGAAGGAAGCTGGGTCTAAAAAAATATATTGAATTATTCCTCTAGATAGTATTTCAAAGTAAACTTTTATATCTTATATTAAATCTATTTTATGAACTTGTATGTTTGTTATGTGGTTATTTGTGTACTTTGAGTGCCTATTTTTATGACTTCATTAGGTCTGACATTTTTCAATGTTTTTGTGCCATATTTTTGTAAATTTTTATGTGTTTCTTATAGAATAATTAGTGCCTTATTATTGATCTAAAACTCATTTAAATTTTGACATGTGTTCATATTTTGATGAAGTTTCAATTTCTTCCTCAGTGGAAGTTTATTTCTCAATTACAAGAGATAATATAGATTCAACTGAATCCCAATTACATGTCTCCCCTTCACTATTTAGAATCTCCATATCATTCTCTTGAAAATATCAAATTTTGAAAATTTATAAAGTTCACTCAAATTTTTTTAAATGCTAGTTATTCCCTTTGTGGTTTCATAGAAAACAACATCTCTTGGAAAATGATACTTTTTTAAAAAATTTATCAGATAGTCTATAGGCCTTTGAAGATTCTAAATATCCGTAAAGGGTACATTTTTTACTCTTGTAGTCTAGATTTTTTCTTTTTTTCTTGATGATCAATGCGTAACATGTAAATTAAAAAATGCAAAGATGTCACAATTAAGTAAGATGACCACACCAAACTTCATATGGATTATTCATTTGAAGATTTGTTGATGGTGACCTACTATGGAGATAAATTATTGTTTGAGTTGCTTTCACCTAGAAATACATATTTACTCCTTTGAAATATATCATTCCCTGAAACATGTTCATCATAGTTTCATTCATCCTCTCAGTTAGTCCATTTTTTAGGAGTGTAAGGGACTTTTAGATGATGCTTGATCCCATTTTTATTGACATAGATATCAAACACATTTGATATGAATTCACCACCATCATCATTCCTAAATGTCTTAGTAAGAGAACATGTTTCATTTTCAACCATAGTTCAAAACTTTTGAAAAGCTTAAACAAATTATTATTTTTGCTTTAGAAAATATATCTAGGTCATTCTATTATAGTGATCAATGAATATGATGAAGTACTTATGGCCACTAATATAAATAATTGGTAGAGTACAAAACTTAGTGTGAGTCAATTGAAATTTCCTTTTAACTTTACAATTAAATTTTTAAAAATTTTATCTTTCATGTTTAGCCAAGATGCATGCTTCACATTTTTCCATCTTTTTTAGCAGAGTTGAAAAACATACAACACCAATAATTTGCATTATTCAAAAAATTTCATGGATGGTATAATAAAATATAGGATGTCTCAAAATAATTATTTTCATTCCTCTTTCAACACACGATAAGAAAATATTGAAATTGAAGTGTCACATATGAGTTTCAACAACTTTCCTTCCTCAAATCCAATCAAAATAATTGCATTATCACAATTTATTTTTATTTTTAACCCTCCATCATCTAGAAAAAGGGATTTTACTCATTGTATAATGAACCCCAAAAACAACAAGTTTTATATTAGTTGAGTAAGGTATAAGACATTGTGGAGAGTGGAATCTAGAAGACTTGTTGACTTGAATCAAATTGTCTATTTTCCTTCAAGTTGTAAACTTGTTCTATCTAAAAAATATAATGGACCTCCTATTTCTTCATTAAATTCATCAAATAAGTCTCTTTGAAAATTAATGTGTTGCACGACACCAATATCTAGGATCCAAGCATTATCTAAAGTTGAATTCACTAAGACATTATTAACTTCATCTAGAATGGAAACCACAATTCACTTGTAAATTCCACTGAATCTGGTTCTGAGATTTTTTTATTTTATTTTATTTTATTTTTTAAGCTCTAATATTTTCTTATGATGTTTTGAATTCATGAGCCTCATGACTTCATTTTCTACAACATCATTTACAAAACAATTTTTTTTTGCTATTTTACTTTTCTTGATGTTGACCATTGTTTCTGCTAGTTTTTCCTCCTCATCCTTTATTTATTCCTTTTTCTCTATCATTTTTTCATTTTTTGAAGAGGAATCCTTATTATAAGGATTTATATTTTGATGAGCATAGAAAATACTTTCCCTTTCTAAAGGCAATTTCACTTTCATCCTCTTTTAAACTAGTTAATCAAAAGTGAGTGTTTTCAATTGATTACATGCTTGAAAAAACTCTAAATAAGTTGAATATATGGGTATAATATATTTTATAAAGGTATTTTTATATAAATAACTTTTTTCAGCAACAACTTCAACATCATGCTTGATTAAGTGGATTTTTGATGCCAGACTCATTATATCACTATTTTTCAAATCAAGGTTAAATAATTTCAATTGTAATCGTATGTATTCCAATTATAAGTGATAATCATACAAATAATTTAAATTGTTTAGTGCTTTCTATGGTGTATTGAACCCTTGTATTGATGAAAAAAATATCCATCAATTGAGGCTTTTATTAAGTTTAATGCTTTAGAATTTTTATTCCTATAGGTTTGTGATTTTGTTTTTGTTAGTTTTTCTACTTGTGTGTGTCTATCACAAATTTAGAACCAGAACCACAATTCATTGCAAATGAGAGTATTCTCAACTTTTTAAAACCACTATAACCTGGTGTTATTCCTGGTTAGTACTATACCAACTATTGTTTTGATTAAATTTATTTTACTATCAATGGAAGATTGATTACTTTGTTATCATTCTAATAGGTTTCTTTATTTATATACCACCAAACCAATATACCAAACCTCTCGATATACTCACCCTTCCTATATATGTATCAGTGTATAGAAAAATCTCATCCTTTCAATATACTTGATGTTATGTGAAAGAAACGTAAAAGCATGTGAAAGCAGGGTATTATGTGATACTTAGATAGTATGTGAAAAATATTCATAATATTCAATGGCACTTGAATAAAAATAAATCCTTGTACATGGGCATAGCTTCCATATATACTTGAGTTTCTTACTATCAATGATTTATGTCTAATGATAGAAATGAATAGGTAATAGAGGAAACTGGAAAATAAAAAAGATTTCATTTAGTTTTTCCGATAATTTATAGAATTAAATCTTTAAATGTTTTTGTTATGGATATGTTAGGCATTAGATGTAGTAATTCAAATGTAAAAAATTTAATTGTAGATATGAACCAATAATATTGCATATACCAAACACTGATTTCTAGTTTTTTAAAATTTATTTTTATTTTGAAAAAATATTACATCAAAATAAATAAATTTAAAAATATTTTAAATAAATCAATTAACGCCAAATTGAATATATAAAATTTTTCAAATAAAATCTTCAAATTTTTTTCCAAGACTATATATATATAAATGGGGAAAGGCATGATTTTTGAGAGAAATAAGAAGCGAGTCATGTTGTAGACCATTTGAAGAGCCAATTCACCTTTATAATCCTCTATCAATCCACCCAAAGCATATTCACTAAGATGGGTTCAATTGTGAAAGTGATGTCAAAGTTTCTACATCTCAGATACTCTCCAAGCCGTCAAGAAACTAACTCAAGTAACCACCACATTTCTTCCTTCCAAATTCTGCACATAAATAATCTCTATATTTAATTCGCCTTCAACAGACAGAACCCTGGGTCAAGAGCTTTCTTATATATATCCAAAAAAAATTATAATGGAAGCATAAAAAATTGAAAATAAAATTGCGGGAGAGTGATGGTAGGTGTTCCGATTGCCGTCAAGGAAAATATGTATAAAAAATCTAATTAAAAAATGATGCTATTCAACTACACGGCATGTACAAAGATTGATACAATTGGGGATAAGAGAAAAAAAATGGATGAGCCTATTCTGTGATGTCAATGCCAAGTCAGGAAAATTAGAACATAAAATTGGTGTAAATTAAAATTGGTGTAAATTAAAATTGTTTTTATTTGCCATATGAAATGTAAGAGTACATATAAATAAAAAATTATGTGATTGTCAAATTAATTTTCAAGATGATTATTTAGATTTTATAAAAAAATAAAGAATATTACTTTTAAGATTTTATATACATAATATTACAATTTTTAAATAAAAGTTTTTTTTTGTTATTTTCAAATAAAAATTTATGTTGATTTTTTATTAAAAAAATTATGAATATTTAATTAATTATTTAAACGAAACAAACTCTATATATCTATAAAAAGTAATTATGTTTAAGAAAAATAAATTTCATTATTAAATATTTATTTGAATAGAAGTTATTGCTTTTAAGAAAAAGCAACTTCATTTATCAATTATTTATTTAAATACAATATATTATTTTAAGTTGACTGTCATTTTATAAAGATAAAATTTATAATATATAATGTAAAATCCTTTGGAAAAATAAAAAGAATGACTATATATACAAGATAAATATTATATATGATCAAAATATTTCCCATCCTCTTCCACAGTGAATACTTGTGAACAAGAAGAAACCTTGTTAGAATTAATAAGCTTTGGAAAATCTTTATAACTTGTAAAATAAAATTTATAGATTTGAAGAAAAGGAAATTATATGAGATGTTTTTAGTAGAGTTTTAAAATTGAGAGAAATTAATAAAAACATATTTCCTCATATATAATCTATAAGAGGTTTTGTGAACAAAAATAAAATATCTATATTTAAATGTATGGGATGAAGAAAAAATCCAATGAATATATTTTATAAAGAGAGATTGTTAAACGAAGAAAGGAAAAAACACTCCAGAAGAATGAATATATATATATATATATATATATATATATATATATATATATATATATAATTTTGTGAAATAATTTAGTAATATTTATTCTTTATTCAGAGGTTTTCTTTAAATAAATATATAGATTCTTATATGTACAATGGGAGTCATAGAAAGTTTAATAATAAAAATAAGAAGATTAAATTTTATTTTTAAGTCAACAATACTTGATATTATGAGAAAAGGAAAAAGCCATTTGCATAATATGATTTTCTTTTATAAGAAAATTAAGGTTTAGTTTTAAATCAAAAATATTGAAGGGTTTAAATATGTTTAATCTTATAACTGAAATTTAAATTCCTCTTAATTATTATCCTTTTAAATATTTAAATTATTTAATTAATTGAAGTAAAATGATGTCATTTAGTGCATTAAATTTATACCATTGCTTTAAAATATAATCAAAAGTCTTTTGAGGCCCCATTATTACTGGCACCTTATATTTATTAAAGTTTAATTGTGACTTTTTAAACGAAGGAGGGATTCATGATAATTTTTAAAAAGATGAGTACAATGGTAGGATCTTATTTTAATCTTAAGCATTACATTTCTTTGCTGATTTTTCTTAGATAATTTGTTTTTTATCATTCTAAAGTTTGGACATGATAATTTTTTATCTCTCATAGTTTGTGAATAATTTTTTTTTAATATTACTATATATATATATATATATATATATATGGTTGGGCCTATGTGTTTAGTTATATGTTTTGAATATTATATAAATTTTAAAATATTTATTGAAACAAGATCAAACAAATATCAAAATGGACAAAACATGAAATGAGAGGATGCAAAAGAGAATCAATAAAAAAAGTATTGAGACAAAAAAATAATAAATTCTTATGAATAAAATATATAAATAATGACATTAAAATAAAAAAATAAAAAAAAAATCAAAATTTAAATATAAAAAATAAAATTCACAAACTATTAGAAGAATAGTGAAAGACATAATTAATTAATAAATCATAAAAAATGCAATCACAAAAACAAAAAATATATATAATATTACAGAAAGAAAATAGATATAAATAATAAAATTAGTTATATAATCAAATTCAAAACAAACAAACTTACTCTATAATTAAATAGAAAATCAAAAAAATAATTATATAACAAAATACAAAGTAAACATAATAACTATATAACCAAACATAAAACAAACAAAACAAATTAATAACCAATGCGTTAAAAAAGTTAACTATATGATCAAACACATAACAAACCAGGTAGTTATACAACTTAACACAGAACAAACACAATGGTCAATCATAATACACATGAATATATATTGAATCATTAAATATATAAGAACACATCTAACATGGAAGGTGCCACAGAGAATATAGTATCAAATTGTTACAATGAAATGGTTCGTCCTACAGGTGTTTTTGGTTAATGTGGGACCAAATAAATAGAAAAACGGAGGATTAAAGTTTAAAAAATGATTTATCCTTATCATAAATGACACACCATTTTAATGATTTGGGTGTTACTCCAATAGTTCTAATAGCAGATTTGCATTGTCGCGATAATAGGACGCCTGTGCAAATAATTAATGGATTGACTTGAGAAGGGTGTATGCTTGGCTAAGAATGAGGCTGTATTTATGTTATCTAAGAAAGTAGGAAGGTGAAATTTTGATGGTGGTTTAGGAAAAAAAAATATTTGTTGTTGTGTTGTTATATCTTTTCTTTCTCATTTTTTTTAATGAAAATTTATTAAAAAGATTAAAAGGAAATTTTTATTTAAAATGTCAGTTTTAAAGAAAAAGGTAAAGGAAAAGGGTTTTAATAGATTTTGATGATCTAAAAAAATCTTAGATTCAAAAAAGGTAAAGAAAGGAAGGTCAGATCTAAAGTATATTTAATTTTTTTCTAATTTTTATAAAAAAATATTATTAAAATGTTTTATATTATTTTAATTTTTTTCTTTTAATATTTAAAAAATACTTATAATATTTAATTTTACTTTTATATTCTAACAAATCAATTGTTATAAATAAAGGTTGGCAATTTTTAAAAAAACATGTCCAAAAATAAAATGTTTGTTAGTGTTATCCAAAAATCCACACTGAGTAAAATAAACATAAAAATATTATGAACAATTACAAATATTCATTTTATCATCAGTGACATAAGTTAAAAAATTAATTTAAAACTAATCTCATCAGTTTAAAATTAGAGATTGGAAATGTGGATGTGAGACTGCCATTGCACTGACGATTGTGCCTATATCATCTCCCCCTTGCCCCGATAAGAAGTGGAACTTTCCACATAGGAGGACTGAGGAGACCTGCTAAAACCAATAACAGGCCTTAATGTACTATATCTTACAGGGCTGCCACTTCCTAATATTCCTCTGTCTACATCAAATTCAGGTCGGCCTTGGTATACAATAACTGGTCTCTTAGGCGAAACATATCCTAAATTGGGAGAGCTTTGCACTCTTTGCAGACTACAACACTCAGAGTCCACCATGAAATTATGAGGACAGGACTCGGCCCTATACCTTGCCATCATACCTTCCGAATGAACCTTCCTTATGCCACGTTGGTCGACTGCCATTTCTGCTGGTTGAAATTTCTTTGAGATGTGCATTCCATTTACTGCATCTATGTATCTCTCTTCTAGTGTCTGCCTCGACCTGGCCTGATTCCAATAAGAAGCAACCTTGTTTGCAGGGAATAAGAAGGTTCTCACGTAACCACTGTTAGATTCTTTGTTACATCTGCTATTGTTTTTGTCATACTCCTCCATCATGTACTGTAAGTCATCATCATTTGTGACTGATACCAACACATCCAGATCCTCCTTTGGCAATTTGTATTTTAAGCTCCCACTGACACCAAATAGATTCTGGAGTTGGTTCATAAGCTCTGCATAATTATAGAGAGCAGTTAAGTTGCATATAAAATTTATTTGGTTATTTAAACATCACAAGTTTAGCCCGATTGCAATGAAAATAAAATAATTTATCAATAATTTTTAGAAGCAAAATTAACTACATATATTCAATATATAATTTAAAAATAGTTTGAAATAGTGTAGATGTCTTCAATACATATCTCTGAAATATGTTAGAAAGAAATTACTTTCAAGATTTTTATTTTGAATTTTTTAGATATTATATTGATTAATAATTTAATTATTTTTCTTATCAAATTTTTATTGATTGGTGACAAATGACATCAATTTAGTTATATCATTATAATAGTTATAAAAATATTTTGGAAAAAATAAATGGACTCCAAATTCTATAGTATAACTAAGATATTATGTTTTTCAGATTGACTTCTTGAAGTAAAAATTTAAAAACTTCTAAATAATAGTCAATTAGACATCAAATTTCTATTACACACCTATAGTGTCATTGTAGAGAGCCTATTGACATTGTAATTGCAAAAAGTCAATAAAATTAAATAATTCTTAATATAATAACACGATTATTTATTTCAAAATAAAGCTCAAAAAATAATTCTTAATGAATGTGAAAGTGTTACATTATAAAAAAACGAAGCTAGGCTCAAATATAGCTAGATCTTATTATTCTGGTTATTATTCAAGGTATTGGTTTCTAGGGCAGAGTCAATAATACTAGATTTTATTATTCTGATTATAATATGCTTGGAGATGCATGTACACTATTAGAGGTGGTTTTTATTTTCATTGGCAGACTTAGCTTAAGTGTGTTATAGTGACAATGTTTATGTTTAAGTTTTTTTTGGAGAGCGAATGAGTCTATTTATCTATATATGAATATTAAAAAATTTCACAGAATTTAAATTAGAATGGTTATAATTTGATTGGTGAAGATGATGTTTATAATATCATCTATTTAAATATAATTCTCATAAACATGGATACAAAAAGGAAAAAATTTAATCTTTATTAAAACCCCATAATTATAATAGCAAAGATATATATATTTATATAACTCAAAAAATTCAAACAAAAACTTTAGAAAATCACAAACAAAAAAATATATAAAAACATTTTTTTTCCAAAATAAGGTTTCTTCAAACACATAATCTATGTTGAAGAAATCACTGCTCTACGCTCAGCTAATTTGTGAGATTCACTTACAACAGTATATCTTTATTAATCTGATGACCTTGGTGTTTCATCCAGCTTGTGGAGTTTCAATTTTCAAGCCACCCATATAGGTTCCGTGTAGTCAAAGGAATTCAGGAAGGGTGTTAGTACCAGAAACAGAGAAGATTGTTTTTTAAAAAGAAACAGTTAAAGACCTATTATAAGGTAAAGGAGATGGGTGCTAGTACCAGAAAGCATTGGTGAAATAGAAAATCTTAGTAGAAGAGAACAAAATAAAATTCTTTAACTAAATTAAACTTATGTAGGCATGGAACCCTAATTAAAATGTAGACAAATTCAAAACTCCTTTTTAACCGAGCAAACCATATCATAATCGTCTCTCCGTGCTTAATGCGTTATTGATTAATATATTTAAGAATACATTTAAAAACTAGTTTAGTTAGATAAGATAATTTAACATGTTATAAACTATATATATAATTTATTTAATATTTAATTAAATATTTCTCTTTAATAATTTTGGGGATTTCTTCCATGGTCTTAAAAAATATATTCAATATATTATATTGATTAAAATTAATAGAGATAATATAACTATAAAATAAATATTTTATAATAAAATGACTGATTAATTATAAAATGAATATATTATATGTTGACCTTTTCCTTCTCTTTTATAATTTTATAATCCGAAACAATATTTCATTCAAATGCAAATCTTAATTTATAAATTCATTTATATGGCAGCTCAGAAGTCAGAAAACTCAATATAGAAACAATGTGATTATATCCACGATAAAATATCATACCTTTAAAAGTGATATTTCTGTTGACTACCACAATTCTGGTTTCTCCTTCAACATAAGAGAGATGATTATTACCGGGCCTTGGAAAAATCTTACCGCCATAACTACATAGGAACTTCAGCTTACATTCATCTTTTGATTTTGTCGAATTTATGTCATCATTTTTGGATCCCATCTTTTAAGACCCTGTAAAAACAATTCCAAGTTTAACATGTTTAAACCACCATTTATTTTTATGGTTAAAAAATTTAAACAAGTTACATGAATGTCTTATTTTTCAATTACTGTGAATGGAAAACTAAAAATTGTACGATTTCTTCTCTGTATTACGAATATGAAATGGCTATATCATTTGGTCAATACTAAAGAACAGCCACTTAATATACTTTCACACTAACAAATAATTAATTATACTAAACCTGAGCTTCAAATGGTTCACCATAATGATTGTAGAAAGCAAAAAATCCCAGTAAATGGATCCACTATCAAACATAATCCAAAGTTGGATTCATTCATATTATATTATAATGTATTTAAGTGCAAAATTTTATGATAAAAATTGGAGATGAGGAATTTATTTCTCTATTATAAACAGATGTAGGTTGTTTGGTGCCTCCTAAAGGTAATTGCCCTTTTTAAAACTGAAAAGGCTTGAATCCCTAGGTCTTTCAACATTATTATAGATCTACATTAACTTTGTCTTTGTGAAATTTACATGTTGGAATAGGAATAGGTAGGGAATACTCATTCATATACCTAAAAATTTACATTAATTTTCCTTTTGTGAACTGTACATGTCAGAATAAGAATGAAATACTCATTAATATATTTAATAAAAATTCATCATTAAAACTTAATTTTTCATTACATATTTTATTTGATAAATTATTTATTTTTTTTACTTTTATAAATTCTTATTTAATATTATTACAAAAATTCTATAATTTTTTAAGAAAAAAATACAAAATTTAATAAAATATATATCATATAGTAGATTTGGATTACCTTCAATGTTAATTTATGAATCACAATCTAAATGATTGTTACCACTGGAAACTTGATCTTCAGTTAACATGCATGTTAATATTATTAACTCGCACTTGATCTCTTAATCCACTTGCCTAGTGTTGATTGCACAGCTCTAATCTACATTCTTCACTCTTAAACTCTTGTATTTATATAACTAATTAAATATAATTTTAAGAACTTTTAATTTTTGGCTCTTTATATTTTAAATTATAGTCGGCATTTTCAAAATATAATTAATAATTAATATTTATTTATCAAAATAATTTTATAATTATTAAAAATTAGTTGGATTTAAAAAACTTGATGTTATATATGCTTATAAAAAAAATCTACCTCAAAGAAATATTTAATTCTTATATAAAAAAGAGCTCAAGCACTCATTTGATATATTTTTGATTTTCTTTTTTTTTTTAAATTAAAATTTTATTTTAAAAGATAAAATAAAGTAAATAATATTTATTTTTAAAATTTAATTTTGATAATTATTACAAATCATTTTGATTTAATAATAAGAATTATTTTTTTAAATTTTATCAAAATAAATTTATTAAAAAAATAATAAATAAAACAAATTTTAAAATACTTCATTTTAAATAAAATCCTATATATCTATGAAGCCTCTTAAAAGAATTTTTATGAAAAAATATTAAAATTCTTTATTTTAAATAAAGAATCTTATATATTTATAAAATTATTAATTAAATATTATTTTTCACTTCCATTTATTTTATAAAGTTATTTTATTTAATTTTTATATAAAATAAAAATTTAAATTATTTATTTAAATAAAAAAATGAATAATGTTAAAAAAAAAAAAATTATTTTCACTTTCACTTATTTCATGACCCTCTTTTATTTACTCTTTGTATAAAATAAAGTTAAATTTATTAATTCTTATTAAATTAAGATTTAAAGAATCACTTTTCAATTAATGCAATGTTAATTCAATGAAAAAATCTAAAACATGTTCTTTTAATAATTATAAAAGTTCTTATAAAGTTTCATATATAAATAATAAAATATTACATTAATATTATTGTCTAAGATTCCTTCATTTATTGTCTAATATTCCTTCATTTATTAGAGTTAAATAGCTAACCCGTTGCATGGAATGACCATATGCTTAGTGAAATTTAATGTAAACAAATTTTTCTTATTTACATGTGACAGTTATGACCACAATTTTTGCAGCACATTCAGGGAAGTCACAATTACTGTTAATTGTTTTCATTTTTACATAT
This sequence comes from Torreya grandis, assembly GCA_037957365.1. Classification (NCBI taxonomy): domain Eukaryota; kingdom Viridiplantae; phylum Streptophyta; class Pinopsida; order Cupressales; family Taxaceae; genus Torreya; species Torreya grandis. Next base: position 1,083,295 of record JARHVA010005478.1, read on the forward strand.
GAAAGTTTTTCATATTTTATTTAACATCACTTAATAGTCAAATCCTTCAGGTTTTATCCATAGACAAAGTTTCTGAGTGTTCTCTGTTTCTCTTTTGAGATAGTCGAGAGATGTAGTTTCCACAACTGTTGAATCTGTTTGTTTTGGCCAAACTGAAAAGTAAGGGCTGCTATGACTCTGCCTTACCTGTATGCTACTGCTCAAATCATTTAAAAAAGGTGAAAGGTTAACATAAATTTTTAGGGTCACAGCTTAGTCAACACATCTTCTTGGTGTACTTGAACCAAATTGTAGGAACATGAAAATTTTTTCCGTTCACATTATTTAATAGTCAAATTGTTGACTACTTGGGTTTTGACTACATGGCAAATCGTGAGCACTGGGTTTTGGGACAAAAGAATCCATATAACTTGGTATCTTGCATACTTTTGCTCTTTTAAATCGCGGTCTCCTTTTGGCATTCTAACCCTGGGTAATTTTTTTTAGGGTGCACAGTGGGATCACTGTAATCACTATTAAGATTAGAAAATTACAATGAAAGCTTGACCTTGTTGATTCAGCTGATAAAGGGCATATCTGTGAGTTTTCTTTTTCTTTTGCTTTGTAAATCCTGGGCTACCTTTAAGCAAGCCGATGTAAAGCTTAGATCACGTTCTTAATATTTGAAAAGATGGGTCGTGCTCAAATGTGTCCTATAATTATTACACCACAAACTCACCACATTTTTTTGGTTGGAGTTGCGAGTTGTGTGATTGTACACTTTCTGTGAAATCCAGTATATCGTATGTATTGTTTTTTTTGGAAAACTGATCTTTGGGTACCTAGGCATGGTTTTTTCAAGATTTCATGACTAGTATTGGTGTTCTTGGATTTATTCTAAGTGCTCATTATACATTTATTGTGGTCACAGATGTTGATACAGTTGCTTACTTTTACTGCAGACATGGTGATATTATTTGTCCCCATTGGAATCCAAATATTTAGTTTTATTGTTACTATGTGGGGATAATATGATACAAAACAACAATGTTATTTTATGTATATTCATATTTTTGTTCATGTTGAGGCCTAGGACGAGAGGAATAATTGATAAAATATACTCAATGTTCAACATATTATTTTCATGTACATTATGTAAGTTTAAAAAGAAGTTTATGGTAGTTGGAAGTTGGTTACAAAATCAATCGATGGGTAAAACAAATTGAATATTAATAAAATATAAGCAAACATTTTTGGATAAATAATCCAACAAACTCTCCTTGATCCAAAGGAGTATATAAGAAAAATACTAAAGCAATGATTCTGGAGTCATCAAATACACTCTAAAGTAACTGTAACTAAGGTATTGTACATCTTGGTACTGACCAAAACTAATGTTTCTCCATACAAAAGTCCACCCTATGAGTTGTGGCATAAAAGTCTGATAAACATGACCAAAGCCTATTCATGCCCTACGATCATTGCATCGTTCTATAGTAGAACACAATAAAATTCTATCTAACTACATCAATCCACATAAGGCTCCACCCAGAACTTATCAAGGTGACCAACCTATACTATGTATAACACATCTCTCAAATGTCTAACAAATGTTGATAACTTTTACTCAACACTCAAGGTGATAGTAACTCATGTCAACTTGTACTATCATTAATGACTTATTGAAGACCAACCAACTACTATATCTTCTTCCCCATCAGGTCAGAGGTGAGAAGCTATGCAACAAGAAAATTGAAATATACTAACAATGTCTTATCCATGTCATGAATATTAGGTATCTAAAGCCAAAAATTGAATTAAAATCAAGAACATAAGACAAAAAATGTTACTACAATAGGTCCCGATCTTGAGCCTAGTATCTCACATAAGATGAGTGAATCACTGATCACTCAAAACAAGTTGTTAAATCCATTAGGACCATAAACCCTAGCCATAAATCATGATTCTTGATTAGAAGAAGTGTCAGAATAACTAGAATAATTGGTGTAACCTGAAGATCTACCACTATAATAATCCACATCATTTGTCTCAACTTTCTTTTTATGTGGAGAGCGGGGTCATCGAGAAGGACATACATCTGTAAGATGTCCAATACCACCACATTTGAAACATGTTGGCTCTTTATTATGTTGAATAGATCTAGAAGAAGTTGAATCACTAGAAGAACCATAGGAGTGAAAAAAATGCCTATGATGATGTTTGTGTTTTAAAAATCTTGGAGAGTGCCAATAAGAATTCTTTGGAGATCATCTAGAATGACATGGAAAGTGTCGTAGATAATGACTTGGAGAGTGTTTCATAGAATGCTTCTAAAGTTGTCCTTGTACATATTGATGATCTCTATGATGGAACATGTTCTTTGTATAGTAAGTCTCTTTGTTAGTCATACTCTTCTTCTTTGCAAATTGTTGCACATGTTGAGTCAATAACTCACAAATAGAGTCAAATGTTTCACCATTAAGCTTATCACTAAGATATAATATTTCAATAAAATTAGTGTATGCAGAACTACTGCCATACAATGTGATGGAAATAAACATGTCATTATCAATTTTACTCCTAGTACAATATTCTTGCTACAAATTTTTCATGTGAGAGAGATATTCATATACATATTTAGTGCTAAGCTTATTATTAAGCAATTGCATTAAGTGATCAATCTTTTTATAGGTAGGTTTTTTGTCATGCAGATCTTTCAATATTTTTCATGCTTTTCGTATGTTTGTTTTAACATCTTCAATATGAATAATTGCCTATGTAGAACATGAAAATTGTAATAAATAAAGGGAACACTTATCTCATTTTTTATACTGAAGTAATTTTGCAGTATTAGTGAGTGGCATAGTGTTTTTTTTAGTTATTTCTCACAAATCATTAAAAATGAGTATTTTTTCTATGTTCATTAACCATTATTTTTAATTTTTTAGTCTTAAACAACCTTTTTCATAAATTAAACTCATAATTTTTGCCATGGTGCTTATCTAAACGAAGAAAAATATCAAAGTTTGGCCTTAACCCACTAGATAAATTTTGATTCAAACTTTTGAGACTTGAGATTTATAAGAAAATATTTTACACCCTTATTACACCAAAAATTAGATTTTCAATCACTTATAAATCCATTTTTATAAAAAAAATAACATCAAAAAATAATTTTGATCAAAAGATACACCAAATGGAGTTTTGAACCTTGAACATTTTTTGAACAAGTGACTAACAAAGTATATCCTATCCAAATTGACTTTAATGCATTTGAATACAAAGAGGTAAGATATTTAATATATTTTTGACTTAGTAGATGTAAAATTAAAAAAATCCTTGTATAAAAAAAACAATGCACTATTCTAATATGGTGGAACCCATAAGTAAATGAAAAAAAAAATATCATATTTGATTTTCAATAACTTCAATAATCTTGTCTTTTAAATCATGTTGCACTATATATATTAGTGAATGTATATTTTTTAAGAATTTTATTTTGTTTTAAATTGTCCTACAACTACGCCTATCACCATACAAACCTTGGAGGTTAGTTTTTGAAGATCTAAAAGTCAAAAAAATAAATTTTATGTAACTCTACAATAAAATAAAAATATTACCGGGTATATTTTATTGATGTCTAGTTGTTGATCCTTTACTTTCTTCAATAGTGTTCACTCAAACTACTTACATTCACCCTTTTTTTAATCTTGATGTGTTGTACAAAATTGTTTTAATAAATTATGGTTAGATTTTTAGAACAAAACTTCCAAACACTATTATGTGTATATAACAAAATAATTTTCTCAAGAAATTTATTAAATCGGAATGCTTGTTAGGGCATCATTATACACAAAAAATAATTCAACCAAAAACCTTTAGATTGTCGAATTAATGTATTATATAGGTCATCATTTTTGTGGAGTTGTTGGAGAGTTCTAGATTATTTTTGTATGTTAAAAAAGAACTTTGAATATATGTTATTTTCACTAATCAATCTTTAATCTTTCATGATTCCCCTAAACATTGATACCACTGTTAAAAAGTAATAATAATTAATAAAATATATTCAATGTTCAACATATTATTTTCATGTACATCATATAAGTTTAAAAATAAGCTTACAAAATTTGAAAGTTGATTACAAACAAACCAATAAATAAAACAACCCAAACATTATCAAAATTAAATAAAATATAAAAAAACACTCTGATAAATAATCCAACAATTCACTAAGGTTTTTTTTTAAATATTCGTGACAAGTTCTAAGCTAAATGTTGCTCTACATTATGTTTATTATGTGATTGTAAATTCGCACGGTGTGCTTTCTATGGGAGGTATTTTTGATTTATTTACAAAATTTTACTTATGGGTGAGTGAAGTCTATGGTTAAACATATTATGAAACTTTACGTCAAATCCATTTTCATTGATGTGGCTACTATCACTACTATAGAAGAATGAAATTAATGATTGTGGTGGTGAAGGCAATGCTTTCTGTAGTATAGTTCGAGTTTAATCTAAAATCTAGTTAAAATAAGGCCATTCTTTCTCATGTTTATTTTGGCATGGTTTAGTTGTGTTCCACAAAAGTTCTTGTTGGCCAAGTGCACTTAAACCGTGAGGACGGGAACAAAAAGATCACAGAATATTTTATAGCTGGTATTTCCCCGCACAAAGCAGCGATTGAAATTACATGTATACAGGTGTAGCAGCGATTGTTGACATCCTCCCAGCTTGTGGCAAAAATCACAGCATTAAAATATTTCAATAACAACAATTGTGTATTTTAATATCTAATATTTGTGATATACTTGTGTAACAAACTAAATTTATTGATACCTTTATTTATTTCATATTCTAACTAAATATTCACTCAAGCCTGCCACATATATATGGAGAATATGCCTATTTTGAATTTTATTGTCTAAAACAGAAGAATACATTTGATCTTTTTAAATAAGATATTCATGTGATACAAATTTATAAAATATAATCATTTTTGTTAAATGATTTTTCCAAGTAATGTAATAGATCTTACTAAGTAACAATTAAAGGAAAGACTGTTTTTCTTCTTTTTTATATGGCCTATTATTTTTTGTTATTTATTTTTGTACTGGATTAATCTTATCAGGTATATTGAACAAATCTAATTTCAGTTAAGGTGACATAATTTTATTACTCAATGGAATGCAATTTATTTGTGTTATAAGATTTATGTAAACAAAATATCTCACGATTTTATATAAAAAATTTAATTACGATTTTTTTTTTCTGTTATTGACATGAGTTAATAAAGAGAATTAACATGTTATCATTGAACATTTATATGTTCGTCAACATTCTCATGTTATTTTATGGTTTAAACTTTATCTATTATTTCATTTCAAGTCATTATTAGTAATAAATTCTTTTTATTATTGTATAGTTTATGTATTGAAAAGGGAATTGCTTTAGAATGTTTTTCATTATTTTTTAATATTTTTATTTTTAAATTTATTATAAATTAAAATTTATAAATTATATTTTTCATTATTTATTTTTAGTGATAAGAAAATTATATTCTTCAATTTATATGTCTCTCTCTTTCTTTCAAGGACAAAATTTTTATCTATAATAACCATTCATCAAAATAAAATTAAAGAAATGTGAGAGACATCATAAAATATTTTAATTCACCTTTAAATATTTCATTTCATATTCTTCTAACTTCAATTTATTTTTAAATGCTTCATATTTTATAGTTAAAAAAATAGAATTAAAAATATTTATTTAAATATTAAAATATGTAAGTTGGAACATGTGTCTACTAATATGGATCCATCAATACCAAAAGTATATTCCTCTAACTTTAATTCACCTTTAAGTTTTCTTTATTTTATAGTTATAAAAATAGAATTAAAATTATTTACTCAAATATCACAATATGCAAGTTTGAACATGTGTTCATTAATATAGGACTATTAATCCTAAGCTATTAAGAGTATCAATGAATCAATTCACAATTCCTTGCATTTTTATTTTTATTTTTAATGTTGAGCCATGTATGTGTGGATTCAAAGGTCAATAACCATTATTTAGCTACGAAATGATTAAGGATACTAAGCCCTTTCTCCAATTGTTGATGTGAAAAGCATATCATTTTAACTAAAATGAGACCACTAACTAGTCTATACCTAGCATTCACAATTGCAATAAATATACATTGCAAATTCATTAAAAAATGAACATTAAATAATTTTAACTATTGAGACAGGGACTAGCCGCTATGCAACCCTTACTTATTCTACACATAAAGTCTTAGATAACTATAAAACAAGTTGGCATGATATTTCTTTTCAATTCCACTTATTTTATGAGCCTTATTTATTTAGTCTTTATATAAGTTAAATATTAAAGTTATAAGTAAGAATTATTGTTATTTAATGGGGAATTAGTATTATATCAATATAAAATACATTTAATAAGACATGTAATTAAGCCTAATTAAATATAAATGAATAAAATTAAAATTAACTAATATTCTAATTTTAGATCAATAAATTAAAATAAAATGGTTTAGACATGTATCTTTATATTTTTAATAAATTTTGGGAAAAGTATCCCAATTTTTCTAATACAATAGTGAGAACTTAGAAAACTTGTGGTGACTTGAGTACATCTTTTGAATTGTACAATTCATATTTTTAGTTACCATAAACTCAAGTAACATATTTTTGACAAATGATGTACAAGAAAAATTTTATTTGGCCCATATATTTTTCAAATTTGGTCCTTTGGAAACCTTGCTTATTATTCTTAATATGCATGTTGATACTTAGAAAATTACTCTTTTTCTTAAAGCCATAATAGGGTTGTTGAACTTGAAAATGACAAGAAAAAATGATTTGCTTTGTGGTCCATCCTGAAAGTCACTAGGATTTTTAAGCACTAATTACTTATCAAACCCCTCAATAGTACATAATATAGAAGTTGACATGCAAATTAAAATGTAATTTTGGAAAGAACTCAATTTTTTTGAACCAACATGCCTTATTTATTTTTAACAAATAAGGAACCTGTTTCATCCTGAATGGATGCACAAAATTCACAATCAAAATTCAAGATGAGGTTTTGTTCACCTTATAAAAATCTTTAGGGTCATGTTATAATGTAAAATCCATAATGACACATATATGAAATAACTTTAGTCTCAGGCCCCTATGTTTTATCAATGTCACCAGGTGGTAATTATAATTCAATATATAATACAATTTTTTTGGCCCATCTAAACTCTAAGCCCTAAAGATAGACTTCACTATGACCCCGCTCTAGACATGAACAAGATTAGAAGCCCTGAGACTTATAAGTATAAGTCACTGGTTTGGGTGAATATTTTGAACCCCATATATGTTTTTGACTCTTCCATGACCATATGTCCTTTGTTTGATTGCATTTGTATTATTAATGTTTTATATGAAAAATGTGGTTACATATTTTTACAAAAGTAAAGTGATCACATGCAACAAATTTTTCAAAATTAAGGTAGTGACCATCAAATTATTATCAATACAATGTATTGAGACTATTTAATTTATAAAGGCTTTAAGAGACTTTACAAGATTAAGATATTTTCTTGGATGCTATGTGAATTTGTTCTTATTTTATATGTTTTCAAAAATACAAATTATTATTTTGTTTTCTTAACTTGTAGCTCTTGATCACTGTATAAGATTTATTCATTATATTATGAATAGGTTAGATTGGGTATTTTTTATATTTTGACCATTTCAATAAGTTAATCTTTGATTTCTCATTATTTTAGTTAGATTTGAAAGTTTTGCTATTTTTTGAAGTGAAATTTGATCTTTATAAAAAAATATAGATCAATGTGTTATTTTTGTTATTTTTGTTCAACTTATTTTACAAAGAGATGCCAATGAAATTCACTCATAATTAATTAATTAATTCTTAGACTCTTGAACCATATCAACTCATATTAAAGTGAATGCTAAATTTGAATAATATTTTTTGTTTTCATAATTGTTTTCATAATAGTTTTCATAAAGTGTTTGTTTGTGTAAACAATCGTTGTTTAAAATATGAACCTTATTTTTACACTACCCTTGCCTCTCTTTTTATTTTTTTATGAGACAGATTATTGTAACATAACATCATTGTAAATATCCCCTTTTAGATGTCTTTTGAACTCTTGGATGAATTTCCCTTGATTTTCTATATATCACATGGTGTTATTTTTCCATAGCAACATAGGAGAGTAAAAACTTTCAACTCCTACCCTAGACTATATTACTATAAATATCAAAACAAGGGAGTAAAACCCCATTATTTATAGTACACATTAAAACCACACAAACATATTATTTGATGCTAGAAATAAAACCCCTCTAGTAATAAATTTGAGATCTTACACCCATCTGAGTTAAACCAATTTGGATTTCCATCCATGATTAACTAGATCCACATCTAATTTTGTCTTGCCCTTACTTTGACCTCTAGAGGTACATTGAAAACCCAAGTCTAACAAGAGAAGACCAAGAATATTAAGGACCCATCTAAGTTCCCAAACTAATTTCAATCTTGATATATTTATACCCATGACTTGGTTATCAAGGTCAACCATAAATGTCCCAAGAGATGTCCATGATCTACCTAAAAACCCTTAGAGGTATCTCTCTTAGTTTACACCTAAAGGAGGATGTACTACAGAGGAACATATAAAATATTTTAAATTTTCCTTGAGACTTTTGAATGTAGGACTTGAAGATGTTGCATATAGACTGTTCCCATTCACATTGTAATATGGTGCATACAGCTAGTTTCTAAATTTTATTAAAACTCTGTTACCAATTTGAATCAATTTTAGAACACCTTTCTAGCCCAAGTTAGATAAGTTATTGACCCTAGAGTGTTTAGAGAACCCAATGAACCCAATGAGCCAATAAGGATTTTCAATCTCAAATTCAAGATATTTATATCAACATCCCAATCAAATACAAACCCTACAAGGCAGTCATTCTCTAAACATACATCATTGCCTTAGATCCCATTATATCCATGTTTGTGAAAATATCCACTAAAAACACCTTACCTCTTATTTTTACAGAGGCTATCACAAGATAAATAAAATTGTTTTCCTAGAGAAAAGATATATTCCTCATAATTAATTGTACCCCTTTTAAAAATTTGTATTAAACATTCCACAAGCCCAAAAAAATAGATTTTCTTATGAGAATCCATTCAAATTATATATGTTTTCATAGTGAAATTATTGATCCAACCACACGTCTTCTCATTGACCAAAATTTTAATCCCCTTGTTGAACAAAACTCAAATCCTCTTTTTTAAATCAAACTACAAAAAATTGTCTTAGATTCAAATACATGTGATGAAACGGTATAAGTTTCACACATGAAGGTTTTAATATTTTTTTTTTTTCAACTTTGAGGATGATGTAGAATAAGTTCACACAATGAATGAATTATAGAATAATGGGGATAAAAAAGTGTTACATCTTGATTTTTTGCGAAGTAAACTATCTAATTGTTCATGGATATTTATAGTGTTATAATGTGATCTGGTTATTTTTACCTACACTTTGATAGATATATATAGATAGATATATATAGATATATATATATATATATATATATATATATATATATATATATATATATATATATATATATATGGGTTAGTTGATTATTACTTTAGTCATATTGTTATGAGTTTTTTGTAGTGCATTTTTACATTATAATCATATGGATTTATTATTGCAGTTATATTTTATGATATATGAATATCATGATGTTTCGGTCTAACTACCTACTTATTTTGAGGTGGATGTAGGAGAACTCATCCCTCAGAGTATGATAGAGGAAGAGCATCATTGGAGAGGGTGACATAGTTGGTGATGTTGGGAGAAGACATAAAAGTCAGTTAAAAGCCCTGCACACACCACATTATTATGCCCTGATTAGATGCATAACTGAATGGTTATAATAATATAATTTTATATTTTTTTAATTTAAAAAGTATAATATATATAATTAAATTAACATAATAAGGATATTGAATTAATTTTATGAAATTATGATTTTGGTGTTTTCATTAAATTAATTTAATTAATTATGTAAACAATTTATTATTAAAATAATATAAGAAATGTAAAAATAGGAAGTAAAATAAATTTTTAAAAAAATAGAATAAGATAAACAAAAGGGAAAGGAGTAAATATATAAAACGAAATCAAAAATTAAAATCTTTCCATAAAATAAAACAAGGAAAAACATGTCAAACTTAAAAATAAGAAACAAAAGAGGAAGGTGGCATAATAAGCTTAGTGAAGAAGTAGTTTTTATTTTTATTTTTATTTTTAAAAGACATGCTCCATTTTCATGAAAGGGAATTAATACAAAATAGATTATATTGAGACAAAGAAAGGCGTGTACCATGCTAAGTGGGAGAGAAAAATAAATAGAAGAGGCACAGTTGGAGTAGAAGAGTGAGGAAAGAGATAGAAGAAATATCAAAGCACATAAACAATAAGTGTTATATTTAAAATTATGGTTGTTTGGTGTGAATATTTATCTTGTTGTTTTTATGTGTGATTATGTTATTGAGAGACCCATCTTCACATTTAAAAGAAGTAAATATTTAAGAGTTGAATATTTTAAAACTATAATAAATTGTTCATATACCAATAATATTTACTAAAAAATATTTATATATAGAAAACAAAACATACTTATTACTCATTTATAACTAGGTACCACGGTATAAAAGCAACTCATCTCACGAAGACACTTATAAAATGATAATTGTCCGTTATCAATAAAATCTACATATATAAACAAATATTTTATCAATATATTTATATTTGAAAATAGTTAGGACCATATGTAAAATCCGTAATAGAATAGTCAAGTTAAATTATCAAGGAACTTAGCAATTTTTTTATAAAAGGCAATTTTTTGAGTCTTTTATATAACATATCCTAGCCTTATTTAGTTTCTAGTCAACTTACTAAGCTAAGAGAACCAATACAATCTAGTGTGGGGATCCTATAATATATGTATACAACCTTAGTTGTTTAATTTACATATGGTTATCGTGGGTTGTATAATATTTGCTTTATTTTATATTGGTTTGTATAAACATGGGATTATTTGTTAATATAGCATGTAAGAGAGAGCATTGGCCATATAAAATACATAGTTATCGATGAGTAAACTACCCAATCAAAGTATTCATCTTGTTATTATAGCGTGGAGAGTGTTTTGTATATTATCATAATGAATCATTCTGTGGATAGACGCTACTAAAAATTTGTTGCTATAACTATGAATGGTAGGTGAAATATTAATATTGGAGTGTTGTATTTTATTGTTGATATTATTAAAACTCATCACTACTTAATGACTGATAGTATTACAAAATAAGCATTCTATTATTAATAATAATTTTGTAATTTCAAATCGCTGCAACAATATGGTTATAAAATTTGTTAGTTGTAGTATTTGGTATAATTCATAATGGTGCCATATTCAGAGTATTTTATGAGTGGTCCCACCCAAAAAATATTTTATGCTATGACTTTATGAAACTCAGGACAATTTAAAATAAGTTTATTTAATACTGCCTTATATGCGGAATGCTATATAATATATATGGCGATATTTTAGTTGTATTACTACTAATATGTCTTTTAAAACAATTATTATATATTTAATTATTGTGCATAGTAGACCATGTGTAAAAACACTATTGACTTGGTCAATCTAGTTGTGATTAATCGAAGACAGATTTGTATTCATTGAATTTATCAACATTAACAGAGATTGAAGTTACTGTGATGATCTAGGTGGAAATATAAATTTTTAATATATGAAAATAAATAATTACCATATAGGTATTTCTGCTTGCATAAGCTAATACAGTCAATTCCACACAATACAAAAAAAATGTTTTCAATAGTTCATTATGAAAATCAGAATATGAATATATATATATGAATATATATATATATATATATGATTTTCATAGTGAGCTAACAAAAAAAATTTATTAATATTGTGTGGAATTGACTGTAATAAGATTTTATATATATATAAAATCTTATTACAGTCAATTCCACATAATATTAAAAAAATGTTTTCATTAGTTCACTATTAAAATCAGATTATATATACATATATATAAAATCTTATTACAGTCAATTCCACACAATATTAAAAAAATATTTTCATTAGCTCACTATGAAAATCAGATTATACATATACATATACATATATGAATGATCCGATTTTCATAGTGAACTAATGAAAACATTTTTTTAATATTGTGTAGAATTCACTGTATTAGCTTATGCAAGTAGAAATACCTATATGGTATATGGTAGTTATTTATATTCATAGATGACTTTCTATTAAACTAGAGATTATTATGTTTAAATCTAGTTTTTGGAATATTAGGACACTAGTCACGTATAGCGAATACAACTCCTAAATTATAATATAAGACATATAAGAAAAAAGAAGACGTATAAAGTTGGATTTCATAGTAGATGTCTTTTAAAGTTATGATTGATTGTTTATATTAGAGTAATTGTGGACTATGATATTATGGGTGTCATAGGATATGTTATTTGAAAATTACTTTAATAATTAAAGAATTTCAGTTTAGACATATAATGTACTCGAATGGTATAAGTTACATATATTATTATTGTCATTTATGTGTTATGTAGATTTGTTCATACATTTGACGAACTAGATGTATGCATTTATGATTAATTTTGTACTCAGCATATATATTGTATGCTGGTAGGAGATAATATGTATGAATATGTGGTTATATTTTTATTAATTCATTCTTGCATTAATGATTCTGAGTAAATAGTGAGACAGACTTCACATATTTACTAGTTTCACCATGTTTGATGAAGGTAATCCGATCAAGTGGTGTATTTGAAATTGACTAATCCTAGATGTCATTAACTATTAAATTTTTTGGCCAAAGTAATGTTATTTAGACATTGTCATTTTATGTAGATGGTTTACATATTTGTGTGATATCATGTTAGAATAAATTTATTTATGATATGTTGCATGTTTTATAAATCATACAACATATAGGTACTAGCTTGTCTCTCTAGATTCTCGCACCATTACTATCTGCTCATTCATAAAGAGAGAATCATTCCTTAATGGGAGATTGTGTGGGGCATCATTGGTCTATGGTTGTTGTATAAAAGCACTCAGATGATGCTCTCCCTCCCCAGAAACGTACTTACTTGGAGATGACACTTGAGATTACCATAGTTACTAGAGTTTCAAGAAACTCATGCTCTATGGAGCAATGTATCTTACATTTTAATTTGTATAATATTTATTATTAAAAATAGTAATCTATTGGGTTTTAATTATTCATTATAGTACATTAACAACCATGGCTGTAGGGTTGTATCAGTTGTGGCTGGAAGATTATGTATACTTTTTATGTATACTATGATGTACTTCATGTTGATAGATGATATATGATGTAGTATGATTCATTTACAATTATTAATTAATGTATTTGATATACGATATTTGATCTGCACCTCACAATGTGGTATAATCTTATTGTAGTATTTATGCTTTAATAAAAATATTCACATATTTTTAGATGGATCCTAGTGGGGATGTTACATGTGGTATCAGAGTTATAACTCAAATTCTAAGATTAAATGAGTACACTAATACTTTTATATCTTTTTATTTACCATAAAAGAGATGGTGAAAGCTAGATTATATGGAGAGATTCTATCGAATACTAATAACAATAACCCTCCATTTGATTTTAACTGACATGCCATAGAGTAAGCAATAAAATTGGATCAACTCCTCATAATCATGAACAATACTAGGGATCAAATCATAACCCTATAATAGGAAGTTCATGGCCATGGAGAGGAAGAACATCATGAAGAAACTGATGAGCATCCTGTTGAGGAGGAAAATCTTCAAGATGCGAGAGCACAAGTAAATGCAGAGTTGGCTAGGGAAATGAAAAAGGTGAGTCGCCTTATGTTTGATGTAACATCTTAGGTGATAGAGCTGAAGAATGGTTGATGGAGATGGAGAAGTATTTTAAGATTCAAAATTATTCTAAGGTCACAAAAGCATTTTAGGGAGCATAGTAGTTTTTTGATGAGGTAGATACATGGTGGGCCAATAAGAAGTTGTAAATGAGCCTTAATTTGACCACCACTACTTGGGAGCAATTAGTGACACTATTTAGGTCATAGTGGCTTTGATAAATTTATTTTGATTAGAAACTCACAAATTTTTAGAATAAAAAATAGGGGGATTTATCGATAAATGAGTACTTGGAGTAGTTCACCAAACTTTTGAAGTACGTAATTTAGGACCAAGTAGATGAGAGGTTCAGGATCAAAAATTTTATCATAATATTGAGACCACAGATTAGTAGTGAGGTGGTTGTTCATGGACCTCTGACCATGGACCAAGTTTTCAAGAAGGTAGTTAAACAAGAATAAAATTTGTAGACTCTTGCACAGTTCAGGGATAAATTCAAGAAAAAGTTTTAAACTTTTAAATCATATTTTAAAAATAAGAACTAGAAACCAAGAAGTGAAGGCTCTAGGAAGCAATTCAAAAGTTAGAATGCCAAATTTAATGAAGGATCATGTAATAAGAAAGTGGATAATTGTTTTAAAGGAGGTTTTTAAGGGAAATGAGAAGGTTGACAGTAAATGACCACTTGGAGTTTATTTGTAGATATGACCACTATGATTCAGATTATCCTCATGACAAGTCAAAGAACAAGGGTTTTAATCCTCAATACGGTAATTTTTAGTAGTGTATTCATACAATAGTGGATAATCAACAAGCCTAGTTTCAAGCATGACCCATTGAGCTATCACGTACTTTATTTAATTATCCAAATTCCATTTTGATAGATACATGAACCACATAATGTTTTATAGCTCCTAGGATGCTTAGTAAGTTAACTAAAAGAGATGGTGTAATGGCAAATACATGGTCAATATAGTATGGAAATTACTCATGAAAGTCATGTTCGATAAGTGTTTAGTTGAAATAGATATTAGGTTGCCTAAATTCACAATAGTTGTGGATCTATATGTATCACCTCTAGGATTATATGATGTGATCTTAGGAGTCAACTCGATTGAAAAATATAAAGCTAAGGTTTACTGATACTTGAATAAAATAGAGTGTCTTTATGATTTTAAAAATTAGACACAAATTCAAGTTGAAAAGAGAGAGTTGAATCTTAGGTAGATTTCTGCAGTGTAGCTGAAGAGGGCTCAAGAAAAAGTGTGCCAAGAATTTATCATCAAGATAAATAAAATAGAGGAACCTAAGGAACAATCTCTCAAATATTACATATTTCTTAGATATTTTCATGATGTGTCTCTAGAACATTTGTTGAGTTTGCCTCCTAGACATGAGTTTGATTTCTTTATTGAGATTATACCCAATTTAGAGCCATAGCCTAAGGCACCATATAGGATGAAAACCACTAAGTTAGTTGAATTGAAAGCTCAAATTTAGGAATTGTTGGCTAAGGGGTTGATCATGCCAAGTGTGTCACCATAGGGTGCACCAATTGTCTTTGTCAATAATAAGGATGGTACCCTTCGACTTTGCATTGATTACAGAATGTTGAACAAATCAACCATAAAAAATAGGTATCCACTACCTCGTATAGATGATCTTTTTGATCAAATGTGAGGAGAAATAATATTTTATAAAATTTCTCTTCAAGTAGGATACCATCAGTTGAGGATTTTAGATGAGGATATTTCAAAGATAGCATTCAGAACATGGTACAAGCACTATGAGTTTGTAATGTTACCATTTAGATTGATTAATACTCTAACAATATTATTGAATCTCATGCACAACATGTTCAAGTATTCTCTGGATCACTTTGTTCTAGTTTTTCTATATGACATTCTTATTTATTCAAAGAATGAAGAGGAGAACATTCAACATCTAGAACTGGTTATGCAATGGTTGAGGAAGCACATGTTATATGGAAAGTTTTCTAAGTGTTCATTTTTATAGGAAAGAGTCCAATATTTATGATACATTATCTTTTCACATGGTATCTAAGTAGATCTAGGAGAGATTAGAGCCATTATGAAATGGTCAACATCGAAGAATGTGGATGAGGTTAAAAGCTTCATGGGGTTAGCAAGATATTAAAGATGTTCATTCTAGAATATTCCAAGATAACTAATCCAATTACTTCCTTACAATGTAATAACTATAGATTTATTTGGTCTAAGAAATGAGAATTAGCTTTTCAAGAATTGAAAAAAAGGCTTATGTCAACACAAGCATTGAGAATTACAGACCCTAATGGTCAATTTTTAGTAGTCATAGATATATCAAGGGATATGATAGGTTGAGTCCTTATTAAAGATGGTTCAGTAGTGGCTTATGAGTTATGAAATATTAAGATATATGAGGTGAATTATGCCCCTCATGATCTATAACTTGTAGTGATTGTTCAAGCTTTGCAAGTGTGGTGACATAATTTGTTGGGAAAACCTTTTGAACTCAATATAGCTAACTTGGGACTCAAGTATAGTTTAACCCAATCAGATTTGAATGCTCATCATAGGTGTTGTCATGAACTCTTTTTTGATTACAATTTTGACATAAGTTATATCAAAGGCAAGGAGAATAGAGTAACCAATGCCTTGAGTCATAGAAGATACATAACAACTATAGATATCATTAGGAGTAATTTCATGGATTGGGTGATTGAGTTCTCACCATGAGATGAATTTTATGATCAATTTAAAAAATCATTATCTAAGAATACTCACAATCCTTGGTGTAAAGGATTTAGATAGGATAGTGATGGTTTATTACATTATAATTGATGGATGTATATGTCAGATTGAGAGAATCTGTGGATCACAATACTAAAATAATTGCATAATGTTCCATATTTATGACATCTAGGAGTAACAAAGATCATGGCAAAGCTTAAACCACTATATTTATGGAAAGGAATTAATAAGGATGTAGCATATTAGGTGTTATGTTGTCTAGAGTGTTAGTGAGTGAAAGCTAAGAATGTACATCCAGTTGTATTTGTATATCCACATGATATACTAGAATGGAAATGGCAGGTGATCATTATGGAATTTTTCTAAGGATTACCAATGTCATGGAACAAGCATGATATGATCTTTGTAGTTATTGATAAACTAACCAATGTGGATCACTTTATTCTAGGAAATTTGATAGATGATGCACCTACCCTTGTGAATAGATTCATAAAGGAAGTGTATAGGTTACATATTTTTCTAGAGGAGATCATTTTGGATCATGATTCGAATATGACTTTGAGATTTTAGGTGACTCTTAATTCATATTTGGGTACACAACTTAATTTCAATACGTCTTACCACCCAAAAACTGATGGACAGACTGAGAGAGTTAATTAAGTGCTTAACGATCTTCTTCATACATATTTCATAGATCAACAATATAAGTGAGAATATTATCTTTCATTGGTTGAGTTTTCATATAAAAACTCATACTAATCAGCATTGAATATGGCACCATTCAAGGCAATTTACGGTAGGTGTAGAACACCCATCAATTATGACAAGTTAGAGGACAGGATAGTATTTGGACCTAAGATTCTCTTAGAGATGAAAGAGTAAGTTAGAATAATAAAGCATATATTGGATGAGTCCAATGATAGACAGAAGAGCTATGTAAATCTGAAGAAGACAAAAAGGCACTTTGTAGTAGGTGATGAAGTGTTTTATGGGTAAAGTAGTAGAAGAGCTCGATTAAATTCAAGAAGTCTAAAAATTTGTCACCAAGATATGTAGGACCCTTCAAGCTATTAGAATTCTTCAATCTCATAGTGTATAGGCTTGCATTGCCACTTGGCATAGCTCTTTTACATAGTATGTTCCATGTTTCATATCTTAAGAAGTACATACTTGATCTTATGCATGTGTTAGATTTGAATGTTTTGTAGGTTTGGGATCTTGGGGTGGTCATAGTAGAAATAATCAAAGAAATTGACACATGTAAGCTTTATTTACATAACATAGAGATGTCACAGGTCAAGGTATAGTGGAATCAATACTCAGAGGATAGTACAATTTGAGAAGGCTTTAATGAATTCTACAAGAGATTTTAATATTTATTTACTTGATTAGATACTATTAAATTATGTTATTTTCAATTGAATAATATTTTAATTCATAACTTATGTTTGAATAACAGTCATCTGAGATGATGACTAGCTTTAGGGGGAAGGATGTTACATCTCAATTCCTCACCAAGCAAACTAATTAATTATCTATGGCTATTTATAGTGTCATATATGATCTAGTTATTTTAAAAAATACTTTGAGATATATATACTATTATGGGGTAGTTGATTATTTTTTTGCTTATATTGCTATGAGCTAGTTGTAGTGCATTTTTATATTATAATCATTTGGATTTATTATTGCAGTTATATTTTATGATATATGAATATCATGATGTTTTGGTCTAACTACCTACTTGTTGTGAGGTGAATGCAAGAGAACTCATCCCTCAGAGCATGATGGAGGGAGAGCATCACTAGAGAGGGTGATGTTGGGAGAAGATAGAGAATATAGATAAAATCCTTACACATACCACATTTTTAGGACATGACTAGATGTATAATTAAATGGTTAACATAGTATAATTTTATACTATTTGCATTTGAAAATTATAATATGCATGATTAGATTAGCATAATAAGGATATGGAATTAATTGTATGGAATTGTGATTTTTGTGTTTTCATTAAATTAATCTGATTAATTAGGTAAAGCATTTATTATTAAAATAATGTGATAAATGTAAAAATAAGAAATTAAAAAAAAATGGAATAAGATAAACAAAAGGAAAGAAGTAAATATAGAAAAAGAAAGCAAGAAGTAAAAATCTTGCCATGAAATAAAATAAGGAAAAATATGCCAAACTTAGAAAGAAGAAACAAAAGAGGAAGGTGACACAGTAAGATTAATGAAGAAGTTAGTCTTTAAAACAAAACAACAACCAAAAACATGCTCATTTTTCATGAAAGGGAATATAAAAAAATAGAATATATTGAGACAAAGAAAGGGTCGTACCATGGTAAGTGGGAGAGATAAAAAATAGAAGAGCCATAGTTGGAGTAGAAGAGGAAGGAAAGAGATAGAAAAAATATTTAAGTACATAAATGGTAAGCATTGTACTTAAAATTTTGGTTGATTGGTGTGAATATTTATCTTATTGTCTTTATGTGTGTGGCCATGCCATTGAGAGACCCATTTGCAAATTTAAGAGAAGTAAATATTTAGGATTTTAATATTGTAAAACTATAGTACACTGTTCATATACCATTAACATTTACTAAAATATATGTATATGTAGAAAATGAAACATACTTACTTCCCATTTATAACCAGGCACCATGGTATAAAAGTAATTTGTCCCAAGAAGATAGTTATAAACTAATAACTATTTGTTATTGATAGAATCAACATATAATTTTTTTTATCAATATAGCTGTATTTGAAAAGAATTAAGAATTTATGTAGAAGTCATAATAGAATAGGCAAGGCAAATTATCAAGAAACTTAGCAATTTTTTTTAAAAAGGTGATTTTCTGAGTCTTCTATATAACATATCCTTGCCTTATTTATTTTCTGATCAACTTATTGAGCTAAATGAACCAATACAATCTAGTGGGGGGGATCCTATAATATATGTATACAACCTTGGATGTTTAATTTACATATGGTTATCATGGACTATATAATATTTCCCTAATTTTATACTAATTTATATAAACATGGGGCAATTCTTAAATATAGCATGTAACAAAGAGCATTCACCATATAAGATACATAATTAACTATGAGTAAAATACAAATTATATTATTTAGCCTATTATTACATCATGGAGAGTGTTCTGTATATTATCAAAAAGAATCATTCTATGGATAAACGCTGCTAAAAATTAGTTGCTTCAGCTATGAATTGTAGGTGAAATATTAAATGGAATGTTATTTTTTGTTGTTGATATTATTAAACTTCATCGCTACTTAATTACTGATAGTATTGCAAAATAAGTGTTTTATTATTATTAGTAATTTTGTAAATTCAAATCATTGCAATAATATGGTTATAAAACTTGTTAGCTATAGTATTTGGTACAGTCCATAATAGTGATGTCCATCAAAGTATTTTATGCTCTGATTTTATGAAACTTATTAGGATGCTTTTAAATAAGTTTATTTAACACTATTTTATATGTGAAAGGATATATAATATATATGGTAGCACCACCTTTGTTTTGGCAATATGTTGCTGATAGAGTTACTAATAAAGTAGAATATTGGGTGACCAAGTCTCTTTTGTTATCAGGAAAGCTTCAAAACTACTTGAAATTTTTTTCATCCACTCATGTGTACTACTCGTCATGTTGGGTGCCTTCTAAAACTTCTTACTAGAAGTTGGAGAAATTACTTAGAGATTTTTTTTGGGATAATTCCCCTCAAGGTAATGGATTCCATAGGGTGGCTTGGGAATATTATTACCTCACTTGTGATGTTGGAAGGATGGGGTTCATCGACATATCTTGACAACGAACTATCTTATGTGCCAAATGGATTGTGCAGGCCACTGAGGACTAAAAATCTTGAAAGGTGTTATTCAGACGTTGTTTCTCCTCAGGCCTACCTAAGGGTGAGAAGGCTTAGAATGGGATTGGCTTCCCCAATCTTCTCTTCATTTAGTCTCACATCCAAATCATAGGGTCCTTTGTGGCCAAAATCATCTAGAAGTCCTAGGAAATGATTAAGCATGGCTACTATGGAATGATTCTATTTTTTATAATGGGCTCTTTGTTGACTCCCATTCTCTCTAGTGGTCTCCCATCTTCTCTCACAAATAAGTGCCCTTGGAAAAATTCCCTTAGGTCAATGCTCTCAATATTTACCATAGAGGAATTCATACTATCCAGGATATCTTCTATAGGTGCTCTTGCTCTTAGTTATCTTGGGAGGAGGTGAAAGCTAAATTTTGTTTAGCCAATGCAAACCAAGAGTCCTACCAAGAGATCCTCAATGTCGTGCTATCTTCTATGCTCTATAAAATCTCAGTCCACTCCACTTGGCCATGGTGGAAGGACTGGAAATGGTATGTTGAGACCCCTTTTCATAATTATACTCGTTAGCTTGGCTATACATGTCTCAGCCCCCATTTGCCTATGGTTGACAATATTAACACCTAATGGGGGCTACATTCTTCTATCAAAACATGGATCTTTGACATCAACATTGTTTAGGGAGCTTGTGTGGATCCCAAGCTTGCTCATTTTTCTTGGTTTATACTACACCAAGGTTTACCTATTGGCAAAAGACTCATCCAGCTTGGAGTCCACTGGCCTACTTGTCCTTTTTATGGCCACCTTGAGATGATTCCTCATCTTTTTTAGTATTTTTACAAATATCAAAGGGTTTGGACTTGTACCATGATATTTTTAGGCCTTTCCAGCTTAAATTCTTCCTTTTGTAGCACATCCTCCTTGGAGACAAACCCATGATGCCCTTTAAATATGAACAAGTCTAACATAATTTCAAAGTGGAGATTTTATTTTATCCTTAGAAAGAAAGAAATAATTATGTGTTTAATAATGCTTCTGTTGATTATAATGTTTCTACTTTACACAAGTCCTCTATCATCTGCAATGTTCTTTTGTAGATTCAAGTACAAGCCAATAAAGTGGCTATGGAGATTGAACATTTTTAGGGCTTCCTCTCCCACTAGGGAGATGCTCTTTGTGTAATGTATTAGGTTATGCCTTATTCACCCAAGGATCTCAGACTAGATGACATAGTGCCTAGACCTCCTTGTGGTGGGCATCCTCGAAGTTATTCCAATTATTTCTCTCATAATGACACCCCATACCAATGCATCTCCCCTCTTGAGTAACCATGAGGGTGGTAGTTTCCACCTCCTTTCCCTACTGAGCAAGATGGTTGGGGCACTCCTCATCCTCCTCTATACCTAGATGCTTGGGGGCACTATCTGGAGGCCAGTCATACATGCTGGATAAGTTTTCCAGGATTTTTTTGGCCATTTTTCCCACTTAGATATAAAAATAAGATGATGAAAAGGATACTACTAAAGCTACTATCTGGAAGCCTATTCGAAATGGAAATTATTTACCAAGCTCATACTAGTGTCTTGATGATGATATGGATCCTCTACCTTCTAGTCTTGCTCTCACTGCATAAAAGTTATCTTTGTCTTATGACTTTATGACTTGTTCCTAGGCTCTTCCTAGTGTTTTGAACTCTTGGTTTTGCTCCTAGGCTCTACCTAGTATGATGTGGCATGCTTTCATACTGCCTTTATTTTTTTGTGAATTATTTGTATATATACTTTATGACTTGTTCCTAGGCTCTTCCTAGTGTTTTGAACTCTTGGTTTTGCTCCTAGGGTCTACCTAGTATGATGTGGCATGCTTTCATACTGCCTTTATTTTTTTGTGAATTATTTGTATATTTTTGTTTATATATATATGTATGGAAATATTTTACTTGTATTACTGGTAATATGTCTTATAAAATAATTATTATATATTTAATTATTTTGGGTAGTAGACCGTGTGTCAAAAGACCATTGACTTCAATCTAGTTACGGGTAATCTAAGACATAGATTTGTATTCATGGAATTTATCAACATTAAGATAGATTGAAGTTAGTGTGATGATCTAAGTGGAAATATAATTTTTAAGAGATGTATATATAAATTTATAATCTGATTTTCATAGTGAGGTAATGAAAACATGTTTGTTATATTGTGTGGAATTGACTGTATTAGTTTGTATAAGTGAAAATACCTATATGGTAGGTATTATTATTCGTAGATGAGTTCCTACTAAACTATACATTAGTATGAATGAATTTAGTTTTCAAAATATTAGGACACTAATCATGTATAGTGAATACAACCCCTAAATTATAATATAAGACATACAAGTAGAAATAAGGTGTATAAAGTTGGATTTCATAGTAGATGTCTTTTAAAGTTATGATTGATTATTTATATTTGAGTAATTTTGGATTATGATATTATGGATGTCATAGGAAATGTTATTTGGAAATTACTTTAATAATTAAATAATTATAGTTTAGATATATAATTTACTCGGATGGTATAAGCTATGGATGTTATTCATGTTATTTATGTGTTGTGTAGATTTGTTCATACATTTGATAAAATAAATGTAAGCATTTGTGATTACTTATGTACTTAACATGTATATTATATGATGTTAGGAGATAATATGTATGAATATGTGGTATATTTGTATTAATTCCTTCTCGCATTATTGATTATGAATATGTAGTGAGACAAACTTCACTACCTTACTAGTTTCACCATGCTTGATGAAGGTAATCTGATCAAGTGGTGTGTTTAAAATTGACTGATCCTAGAGATCATTAACTATTAAAAACTTTGTCCAAAGTAATATTAGTTAAACATTATCATTTCATGTGTATGGTTTACATGTTTGTGTGATATCATGTTAGAATGGATTTCTTTATGGTACACTACATGTTTTATAAATCATGCAACACATGAGTATTAATTTGTCTCTCCTTATTCCCACATCATTACTATCTACTCATTCTTGAAGGGAGGGCCATTCCCTAATGGAATATTGTGTGGGGGATCATTCATCTATGTTTGGTGTGGAAAAGCATTTGAATTATGCTCTCCCTTCATTCTCCAACTCATGACCCCTCATTTCATCCTACTTTCCAAATAGGTTATCCAACATTGACCATATATGATTTGAAGATGTTATAGATTCTTTATGAAAAAGTAAGTTGGGAGACATAGATAGACACAATAAATTGTAGGATTTATCATTTTAGTTATATCATTTCAACTTCCTTGCATTATGTGCCTATTTTATTTTTATACCCACCATGATTCAGTATAGTCCTTTACTTCTCAAGAGGATTTGCACTTTGACTTTCCACTCATGATAGTTGAATGATATAAGAATAATAATGGAATTGAGATCTATGATACTTAAAGGAAGTATGTGTTGAACTGCATGTGATGAAGGCTAGGAATGCAACACCCTTTGAACCTATAGAGGTTTTAATTTATAAGGCATGAGAATACCACCAATGCATTGAGTTCAAAAAGACATGAAATTTTAAAAAAAAGACACCTTAAAAAGAGCAATAGGCTAAAAGCTATATGTATTTGAATATTTTTTATACCAAAAAATAATGTTCTACACATTACAAAAAAATGGGTGTGCAAATAATTGAAATATTTTGGTGGAAACTTCTCCACAAAAAACATGTATGCCCTTTTGGAGAAAAAGTCAAACAATTTTAGGCTAGGTGTGACCAAGGGATTAACTTCCATATGACAAGGGGTTAATTCCAAATTTTAAGAAATGTTCCATGTAAGGGTTTCATATCAAGGTTGCAGGTTGTTGCATTAGGGTTTTAGATTACATGTGTACATCAAATTCATATGCCATAATGTTGGATGTTTCCCATAATGGGTAAATGCATCAGGGATGCAGTCCCTCCATACATGTGTCAAGTTTTTGACCACTCATTCATTCCAAACTCTTTATGATAAAGTTAATGACTACTCCTACAATCATAACCCCTAATGTTTGGGAAATTGACTGCATTCATACTCAAAAGTTCTAATACTGGGAATACTGACTACTCCCATAGATAAAAGTATTAACATCATGAATTTGTATCAAGGATATAGCCTATGCTTTCATTTGTCAATGTTTTATAGTGTCAAGGTTTGGAGGTGTCCTTGTTGGTGCTAAATATGTCAATGGTCATCTCAGTGTGTCTAGGTATGAAAACTCTAATTTTATCAAAAACACTAGGTTTACTCAACCTCTTTAAAATTGATCAAATACCCACTATAGATATCTAAAAACCTCAAAAAACTAGAAAGTATTTTTTGTTGAATATGAAAAATTATAGAGATTTGTATGAAATTGCTATAAAAGCCCTAAAACCCTTCAAAAAGGTAAAAATGGACTATTACAAAACTAGGTTGTGTTTAAAAGATATCCTATGGTTTTGACACCTTCTAAATCTGAGGACACAAGCCATTTTGCATAAAAACCCACCAAATAATATGTGACCAACAAAATATTACTTCTCCCTTGTTCTTTCTTTGAATTTGAATCTTAGAAGAAGACCAAAATGTGAGAGATAGTGAATCTATAATATGTTAGGCTAATGAATGGTAGATTCATAACATGTAAGCTGAAACTCAATATTTCATAATAAGAACAATGGTACTCACCTACCGAAAAGGTTCTGATACCATGTTAGAGTGTCCCATAATCAAGGATCTACTGTGTAGATTTGAATGCACGATGTGATTACCTATGTGTAGTATAGAAATCAAACATGATTTTAAAGAATTAATTGCTAAACAATTGAAAGATTATAATACTAGAATTAACATCATTAGTCATAAAAGCTTTAGGAAGGTACATTATATAGGTCAAGATAAACATTTCCTCATTTCCTCATAAATGTGGGATTATGTTTCATAATGAATTAAAAGACACCTAAGCAAGATAAACAAAATATATATAAGGAAAAAGTATTAAATGGAATAAAAACATACCCTAATATCCCATGGTATGACTTATACATGACATAACACCCAATGAATAATGGGTTAACTTTGAGATTACACATATTCATGGTAGCCTCATAACTTATAAGAATTTCAGCTAATTACAATGCAATTTATCATCACACCAAATATGTTGTCTTTCTGATTTCATCATTTTCATAATATAAATATAATCATCCAACTATGTTTATCTAGATAAGATAAAATATACATAATGGTTGTACCAAATATAATAACCCAAAAAGTCTTGAAAAACTTGGTTAAAATATCTCTTGATATAATGGTACTAAAGTGGGTATACACAAGATTTGCCCAATGCCACAAGTTCAAAAACATAAAATCACATATCAAATTTATGGTTCCAATCTTTAGGGAATTGAGATAAGAGACATAAGCAAAGCTACATCGAAAAGGTGGTCCACAATAGCTAGAGAAAAATTTGTTTATTTCATGCATACTATAATGATAGAGAAGTGGATCATTAAAAGCTGACAACATTTCAAATTCCTCTAAATAAGAAACTAATACATTGAGTTTTAATAACATGCCTTTCTTTTTTTGAATTTATTAGATGCAGATCCAACTAACTCATACTACAAGATTAATCTATATTGTTTTATGAAATATTATCAACCCACTCATACTAAACTATTAATCATTAAAATTTTAATGCTCCACATGTACAAGAAGTCAAAATTCATTCTTAACCTAGTAAAGAAACTTTCTAATCAGTGTAATACTTTGTTAACATGCACAACTTGTATGATCTATAAAATACAAATTCTCTCCAATACTATATAGGAAATAGGATAATCCAATGATATATTTGTAATATACAAAAGGTATAACTATAAAATTTAATATGCATGAAGATGCAACTATTCAAGAAACTATAGTAGATCATATAAGAGACTTAATACAACACATAGGGTGGCATGGTGGTTCAAAACTTAAACTATGGATTCACTCCAACACACACACAAAAACATAACTACCCTAGATAATATAATCAATAACATACCAAAATATGTTTTAAATAACATGATACTTAGAATGCTACATATGTAACATAGTAAAATTTATTACATAAGATCAATATTTACCACTCAAGTTTCTCATTGAAACCCCTATAATATGAAAAAATAAAAATAAAGAGTATATGCATCCTCATAACTCCTAAATTAAATCATAGTCTTCATGTGAACATGAAGATCACCTAACATACCAACCACAAAGTATTTATGTTGTCAAACACAATAAAATTCAGCCAAGCATTAAAAATTTAAACAATGTAAATAACTTTGACAGTAAAACCTATCCTTCCTAAGACCAAATAACACTCAAAAGTTCCTTGAAGCATTACACCAAATAATTCACCAATAATTTATCCACAATTGTAAAAGAACATATTACATGACCAATTAAAAAAAATTGGATGTATTACAATATCTGTACTCTATAGTAACATACCATACTAAATATTATCTTCTTAAGTGTCAAATAACTCTTAGTATAATACTTAATCCATTCACAAAATGGATAATCTGGCATGTTTTTCCACTAAAAACCAACAAGATACAATTCCATAATTATTACCAGAATGGTGTGATAGGTTTGCCTAATAATACATCCATCTAAAATAAGCACATAAACTTAAAATTCAAATCCATATTTATCAAATGCCTTCATTCAATTTATCATTTTCTTGTACTTGTAAGCTTATTGGGGTGTAAAACATCCACCTATAAACTTACAGATACCTAATGCTTGTTAATGTTTTCAAATACATTCCAATGGAAGCAAACATC
The DNA here is from genome assembly GCA_037957365.1 of Torreya grandis. Taxonomy (NCBI): domain Eukaryota; kingdom Viridiplantae; phylum Streptophyta; class Pinopsida; order Cupressales; family Taxaceae; genus Torreya; species Torreya grandis. Next base: position 1,110,829 of record JARHVA010005478.1, read on the forward strand.
ATCAAAGAAAGTAGAAGAGGTTGGAACTAGGAATGTTCAGTAATATCTATATTACAAGAACCTAGTAACTCAACTCAATCATATAAATATCAAATAAATTTAGTCAATTAATTAGTTATGTAAAGAAGTTAACTACAACTTGCTCCATGATCATGAAAATAATACTCTACCAATTTAGAATTTAGAATGTGACTAAATATTGTATAACTGATCATTATTCAAAGTAATATAATATTTTCAAACTGTGTGTTCTAAGCCACATAATATGTGCAATAACCAACCATCCAAATCCATGATTTCAACCACCCAAAGAGTTCAATATCCAGACATGTATGTGATTTAAATTAATAATATACATGTGTAAATCATCCAAGGATTTTTTAGGTTTGAAACTCAACCATATAGGTGTAGCAAGCTCAGCCATATAGGTACCAAATCAGCCATCAATATGTGTTTTTCTAGACATGTAAATTTATACAAATTAGCCATGTAAATAAATGCACTAAATAAACCATCCGAGTTTATATCCCTAGTTTCACAAATGAATTCATATCTATGTTGTATTCATCGACATCCAAGTAATAAATATGCCATATTAAATGTATTGACCCAATCATTTAAGAATGTAAATTCAGTCATGTTTTTAATGTATGAAATTATCCACATAGATGCAATAACTCAACACTTCAAGTTAAGTTTTTAATAACATAAATGGTGCATATCCAACCATAAATGTGGGCATAACATATCCAAATAAGCTAAAAATTCAAGAGAACATAACATACAAATATTTATAGTAGTAAGCAACAAGGAAGGAAGGACAATAGTAAAATTTCACTTGCATCCATTTATCCACTATTGAGAATTTTTTTATCACATTGAGCCATTTTGTCAAGATATCATAATCATCATCCATTGAGGCATTTAGTCAAAACAATCAAAAGCATCCCCCATTAAATCATTTTGTCAAACAAGTCACATGCATCCTTCCTTGAAATATTTAACCAAACAAATCACATGCATCTTGTATGCAATTAGGAATGTATCATGTCTATAAATCAATCCTAACTCAGAGAAGATAGATCATACTTACACTTATAATTGGGTATATATTAGATAATCAGGAACATAACCAATATGGAGATCCACTAGACCTAATTAGGGGATCTCTTATCACACTAAACAATACTAGGCATGATTCCAAAGCCTCCAGTCTATCACAATCATGTAATAACTGTAACTAGGTCCTATGTTTTCATATTCACTAAACTAATAAAAATTACATTAAAGCATAATCTAGTTCTTACCAAATCTTGTAGCACAAAGTGGGGGTAATAAACAACAAAAGCAAACTTACATAGAAGACATATACTCACCTTAATGCATATAGAATCCTAATGCATGGAAGAGAAGTACAAATGCATATCTATCTACTCTTACAAAGGAGGAACAAATTTAGGAATATTTACCTTTTAAGATGAACCCATTGAGCCTCAATCTCTCCCATGGCCAAGATGACAAGGATAAATTAGCTCTAGGATATGCAACCTATTAATACATCCAAAAGACTTAGCCATAAGACAAGATCTATATCTCTAGATAAAGTATGACACCCTAAGCTTGCTCCTCAAGTATAATAAAGGATAAGTATATGTGCAATAGCTTTTACTTATTCTTCTCTTCTCTAAATAATGTAAAAATGATCTTGTATATATAGGTGTATTTAACCCTTAACCCTTTTGAAAGTTTTAACTGACAGGGTCAACCTAGTCAACCTAGTACTATTATGGACAAAAATTCACTAGGTCATGGGCTAGGTCAGCCAATATCCAACCTAGACCCTAAATGAATTTTACCCAAATATTATAGGATCAACCCAATTGACCTACTACTGTAAATAATCGAAAGGGGATTTAGGCTAAGAAGAGGGGGACAAAAGGTGGGAAATCGCTATGGAGTGTATAATAGATAAGAATAAGCTTATGGATATGGTTTTTAAGAGACAAGTGTGTAGATAAAAAGTGGCAAAAGGGACAACAATCTTTTGAAGCACCAATGGTCTACCCACCCCTTTCCCAGTGCACCCCTTAAAGCATGCACTCAGAGAGATTGAGACTTAATGGGTTCTTGCAAGAAAGAGAGCATCATTAATTGATAAAATTTTGAAAATATTATGTGTATACATATGGCCCACTTGAAGCTCATCACATGTCACATGAGTGAAACATAGGATGGTGTTTTAGGAATAGAACATAATGAAATGTAACACAGATGCTAAGTCAAATGTAGTAAGGAGAAAATAGGATAAATGAAATGATAGAATTTTTAAAAAAAAAACTTTTACTTACCTTAGTGTTGTATATAAATAAGGAAACTACAAGATAAGTGAAAGTGTTCAATGTGAATAACATTAGGTGAACCTATAGAGATTAGTTCAGAAAAGAGAAAAATCAATTTTTTGGAATATAGGCATATAGTAATGGAAAATATTCTCTATGACATAGTGATTTTAGAAAATTTTATGGTTCAAAAAATAAGTGAGGAAAAATCAAATATATGATCAAAATAAGGAATCTGATGGTAAATTTTTGAAAGGTAAATAATTGTGAATAGTAAGTTTAAATTGGGTGAAAAAAAGTCATTTGCTTATTCTTTCACTTATTTGGAGAGAAAAAAAGAGCTTGGAGAGACCAAATAAAAGTCAATAGAGCTAAGATGGGGAGGATATGACAACCAAGATGAGAGGGATGTCTAGTAGCCATAGCACAATTGAGAATTTCAAACTTGTTTTGAATATTTCAATAAAAATTAAGTGTTTTATAGAAATTTGTAATTTAGGCCAATTCGAGACACCAAAATTCACCCTAGGAAGTTGACATGGTTAATAGAGACAAAAAATGGAAATGGGTTTAAATTAATCAAAGTAATAACTACCAAAGGCATTTATTACAAATAGGGAAAAGAGTCGGTAGTCTCAAATAACTAGGTCAACCCAGTCGACCTAGTAGGCTAAAAATTTTGATTCCACATTGTTGACTTAGTGTGTGTTGACTTAGTTGATTTAGGTAATCTATCAACTTAGTACCTTATTATTGACATAGCATTAAGGGGGTAAAAATAAAAGGGTCAACTTAGTTTGTTAAGTCAACATGGTCAATTGAGGACTATTTGGTTAGCTTAGTATTTGACTAAGTGGCCAGAATAGTATGAAAATGCATGAAATAGGCTAAACTAGTATTTGAAAGGCCCAAAGTGATCTATTGGGTACTAAAATGGCCAAGTAGGCTAATAATAGGTCAAAATGGTCAAAAATGGATAGATTAATGCAAATTAGGTTTATTTTGGTTTTAATTTTTTTTTAAAAATGTATTTGATTATAAGTGACATGGAGGTCTAATACATATTTTATTGTTTGATGGTTGTAAGGGCATCTAAGATTCTAATAATTAGTAGATGCATCATGACACCTAGACATTTTAAACTAATTTACAGTGGAATATTGAGATAGGTTGGCCATATTAGGTCTAGGAAGTATTATGGAGATGTGTTGAGTATTGTTGAGTGTGGATCTTGTACTCACATTCTTGGGAGTTTGGAAATATTTGAATAATAATTTCATATGGGTGGTGGATGGGGATACCATCTATGTGGGTATCACCCTAGAGGATGTCCATGCTATTCTTGGACTTTTGATAAGAGGTATGGCAGTGATCATGAGGGTACCAAATGGATAGGAGGAGAGGCGAGCCTTAGCCTTAAGGGTGATGAAATCATATAGGATATATCTCAAGCTGAGAGTGATCCTTTTTGACATGTATATATCTTAGATTCTATACATTTATAATGAAATGATAATACTTATGATAACATGGGTGATATGTCACAAGTTGGATGGCAAGGTATGTGATAGCCTTATGCCAATCCATTTTGGAGTAGGGGCATTATATGATCTAGGTTATATCATTTGGGTCTAGATCATGAAAGATATGCTTGGGATGATATCCATAGGGTATAATACCATGGGGCCCATAATTTTATTGATTTATTAGATATACAAGAGGTTTTTGATGTACCAACTAATTGGGTTACCCCATGTGGTCGATGATTGGTTGCCTCGATTGTAGAGATGGAAATAGGATCATGTGGCATGGTTTGTGACCCATATGCCAACACTTCAAATAGTAATGTGAGTATATATCATGTGGTAGCTATATGGTCACATCACAATAGTATTTATAAGTTGGAAATTAGTGGCACCAATATTGGCACAAGTGTATATTATAGGCCACTACACCTGGTACATAGAGTTGCATCTAGTGGCATGTATAATAGGATAATTAGGACTCCTTCACCCAATGGCTCTACTAGTGGTGCCTACATTTTAGGCTAGAAATGTGAAAAAGTTGAGGAGGAGAGAAATAATAGGACCACTAGTTGTTAGACCATAGATTATATTATAATGTGAGAGACCATGGACAAGTCAAGGATGATAGACAATAGATAGAGAGGAGATGGATGTGGATGTAGGAATGCCAGAGGTACCATAAATGACACCACAATATAAGGAATGGAAACCATCTTAGTCACCCCACTGATGTAGACACTAGAAATGAGAGAGAACATAGAGGGTGTTCATCCAAGATGACCTATCAGGTAGCCTAGGATAGAGTTGGTCCATAAATGCACCACTTAGGTGAGGCTTGAGATAGGCATAGGTGGTGCCCCTAGGGTTTGTATTGGTTGATTAGTGTCCCATGGATGAGGTAATAAAAGGATGAGTTGTTGGAGAGATCATGTTGGGAAGTCATATAGATGGGGAGATAGTGATAAGTAACACTCAGATAAGTAATAATAAATGGTTGAAATTTTTTGAAGTTTTTTAAGATTGATTATAGATAGATACATTTGTGATCTAAAAGATATCTAGTTTGAATTTTGTAGATCCTATAATGGAGAAGGCCATATAGGGATCCATGATTAGGGGATTACTTCATGAGATCTTGGATGAGGCATTGATGCCATACGACCCTACTATACTAAATGATTCTATGATACTATATAACGCAGCTCATGAGAGTTGGTTCAGACTAGTAAGAGAGGTTGTAGGGCAATGATAGGCACAAGGGAATGAGTGAAAGCCACTAGTATGGGTGGGATTAAGAGAGGCATAGGCATGGTAGGCTTTAGCTCAGGAGAGATCTATGCACATGGACACCATGACTTAGCTAGCATAGGTATAGACCTAAGTGGTGAACTTATAGGGATATGTGATAGGTTTGAGATCTTGGATAGCCTCTTTATAGTGTATTATTCAGAAGGAAATATATGAGGCATCTATGGGTATTATGGTGAGGCTACAATATAGACATGATAGGGATGAACTTTAGAGCTAAGGGATGTATATTTTTGTACTTCGTATAAAAAATACATGATATATATATATATATATATATATATATATATATATATATATATATATATATATATATATATATATATATCATTTTGGCAGTTGGATGTTGATATTTATGTGTTTGAATTATGGTTGTGGTTGTGGATACATGCATATATTTATTTTTAGAACATGTATTTAGCTTTTGTTGTATCTGCTATAGGAAATATCTATGTTGTGGTTTCTTTTCTATTATTATGTAGGACACATGCATGGTTAAAAAGAAACAAGAGAAAATGACATGGTTAACTATAATCAATAAAAAAAAATGTACTACACACTATTTCATGTTTGGAAATGTGTAATAAAAATAAATGACCAAGTATAAGGAAAAAAAGAGTGGTAAATAAGAGGGTAAAAAGTTTTGTTTTTAAACCATGAGAAAGATTTGTACCAAATTAAAACAAGTAAGATTATTTTAAATCACATTAGGAAGTATGAAATAATCTAATAAAATAAAAAACACTTCAAAGAGCAATGGTAGAAAAACAAATCAATTAAGTCAATCAATCATACTAAATCATGTTGTGAAGTATAAAAGAGAAATAAAATTGGCAAGATTGGCCTTAGAATAATCACACTAATTCAAGATGGGATGTATGAAAAAATTAAGAAAATGGTTGGATTCTTACATGCAATCAAAAAATAAGAAGATAAAAGTGAAAGAGTAACTAAGTAAGCATAAAACATATTAAATAAAGATGGGAAGCATGTCAATGATATGTAAGTTCATAATCAATCACATCTTATCTCATATTTGACACATGTAATTTTGTTGTGACTTGGATATTGGAAAATTTTGTGAGGAAGGTGAGGCCCTATCCATGGTCTTACACTGGAACTCACAAAAGGAACACCAATTAGGTGGAATTAATGTGAAAATATGGTAAAAGGGGATGTTAGCAATAGTAATGTGAAATGTTATTAATTTGTGAGGAAGGTCAGGTCTTATCCATGGTCTTACAATGCAAATCACAAATGGAATCCCTAGGGGAGTGATTAGTGAAACAAATAACATTTCTTAAGAGGAAATATTAGGATTGGTAGGTAGTGAAAAAGGGAATGTAAAATTAATAACTTAAGCATCTTATGAGAAGAACTTAGGAGACATGAGGCACACTATGGACATGAGAATACACCAAGTGACTAGTGACCATCAATGTACAAAAGAAACCTATTCGCTATAGACACAAAGATATGTAGGCAAATAAGTATGATACTAAGATCAATTTGTGAAGGTATATTGGCATAATAAAAGTAAAATGGAATACATTACCATGATGTGTTCCCCATTACTCAGGAACCTTACAGAGCTATCGGTCTACTATGAAAATTGGGTACTTTCATGAGAAATTAGGTAGCACTAAATGAGTTTTTTATTCTCCTTTTCTAATCTACTGACCTACCACACCCCAAAGGACCTTGGATCTATCATGAGATCAACTGTGGACTTTGAGATTTGACTAGAAAAATGAGATGTACTTTGAATCATGTATTTTTGTGGGATTTTAATTTTGAGAATTTTGAACATTTGTCTTTTTAGATCATTGCCTTTTGTTAAATGATTTGGCTGTTGAATATTATTATGGATTTTAAGATTCATCCTCCATATGGAATTGGAATGACCAGTCATGAGAGATATATTTATACACATGAATGAGATTTAGGCTTACGGTAAAGGAAGCTAAGTAACCAAAGACAAGACTAACTAGGACTCTTAGGCTTAATAATGAACTAGCATGTTATCTCAAGTCTCAACCATGCATATGCTTAGTTTGTGAAAGGTAATAAAGGGGAAGAAAGGATGTCCAAATTTGACTCATAAAAGGAGATTTTAATGAGATGAATAATTTAATAATTGATCACATGGTATAGAAAGAATGACTAAAAGTAAGAAAGGTTTGTATAACCAAGTCATAATGATAATTATCCATGTTTATAGAGATAAGATATAAAAAATCATGAAAATAAAAAAATGGAATCTTTATGAAATAAAATTAGGAATAAAAATAAGGAAATGACGAAGAAAAATCCAAAAACAAGTGTAAATTACATTATAAGCAATATAAAGTGTGAAATTAAAGTCACCATGTAAGATAAATAAGAATTTGACACAATGTCAAATGATATAATAGATAGATAAAGATAAAGTTGGAACACATGTCTAATAAAAATGAAAATGTAGGAACGCCATGTATGTGCTCATAAATACTAATAGATTTATCCACACACATTATCCAAAACATTTGATAAGTCTCTATTAAGTTGAATGTGAATTATAACTAATGTCTCATCTATCTTCAGTAAAACTAGGAAAATAGTTCATGTCTAATCTCCTCAATAGATAAGGTAGGAATGCTTGATGGATCATGCTGAGGAGGGATATCATGCAAGGGATGTTTATTAGAATGCATGGGAGTGGTTTCTATAGGAGATAAAGGGATCTCCAATGGGGAAGGATCCACAGATGAGAGAAGGTACATGGGTTAAATATTCATGGGTGGAGGGATAGGAGGTGACGAAGGGACCATGGGAGGAGATGGAACCATAGGAGGTGGAACCATGGGGGAAAAATCAAATGGATAAGGATCCATAGATGAGGGAAGGTACATGGGTGAAGGATGGGTGGAGGGATAGGAGGTGAAGAAGGGACCATGGGAGGATATGGAACCATAGGATGTGGAACCATGGGGGAATAATGGGGAGCCTTCTTACAATAACAACCTATGGAAGGAATGGAAAAATGTGCAATAATAATTAAAATATGATCTTTAAGATGTTGAAGGATGTGATAAAGAGATGTGTGCCACATTGGTAATAAAGATAGTATACTTCATTGTACTTAAAAATATACTTAGGTAGTACCTTCAAGGGAGGTATAGCCTTATCTGAGGATTGAAGGGTATTAGGACATAAAGTGTCAATACATTATCATATCTTGTATGTCTTGGTATGTGTACTCATGGGAAGAGGTTTAATAGAAGAAAAAGGAACTTGGTAAGGCTCATCAGCCCATTTGGTGCGTAAAGGAGCTAGATGCATTAAAGGAATAAAACCATCACCAAGATAAGGTGGTGTTGGTGTAGAAAGAGGACAAGGCTCATTATCATAAGTGATGAGATCAGAAGTAGAAATAGACTCAACTAAAGTAGTTGTAGGAATAGGATCTGAATGGGGCTCTACTAAGGGAGGTTTGGGGCCTACAAAGGGCTAGAGGAGAGTTACATGCATCTCAAAGATAATTAATGTATAGGGGTCATGGTACCTAGCAAAGTGAAAGGACCCAATCATAGCATTATCTATAAGCATACTTATATGAAGTTCTTTAGAAACTGGAGGTGTCCACACCATCTCTACCCTATGATAAAGAGTAAAAATGCTAAAATTAGGAATGATATACAATGGAACATGGGAATATATAATAAAATATTGAAGCAAATAAGAATTATAACTGATAATATCAGCATCACAAGGATGAACAAGACCTCTTAAGAAGGGGTCATCTAAGCTATAACCATCATCATAGTCAAGATTATGAAGATTAATGACACCAGTAGGATGACACTATCATATGATGAGGTGTGATGAATGGAATGTTGAGTCTTAGTTAAGATAATGGGGATGTCAACACAAGATGTTTGATGGGAATGGGGTTACAAAGAAGTGAGAAGCTAAGAGATGAGATGATGTGAGAGTTAAAAATTTTTAATCTTGATATTGATCTCATTAGGCTCATCATCATCAAAATCTAAGAGGTTAGGGGGAATATTCCCAATGTGTTTAGGATGACTATTATAACCTCAAGTGTAATTGATAGGAAATTCAAATCATTAAGACTCATGAAATAGAACACTTGGCAATGGTTCAAGGGTAGGAATCTTGAATACACCTTGATCTTGGAATTGTTTGAATATAGTGTCACCCTGAATCCTATAGATGGCTCCATTATGACAAAATTTAACCCATTGGAGAGTAGAAGAAGCAACTACTTGCATGTGATGATTCCATGGTATACCAAGCAAAATGTTCTAAGATATAGGAAAATTAAATATCATCACCTTCACATAAATGGTGATAGGTGGGATGGTAATGGGGAACCACACACAACCTAAAGGAGGATTTACCTTTGGTCATATAATTGACATGTGGTGTGTGTATATTTGAGATTGCATTTAAAATATCCAAGGTTTTTGATAAAATCAAGAAAGGGAATACAAATGTTGGAACCCTCATCAATCAAGGTAAGCTTGACTTGTATATCACCAATTTGGACACTAATGAATAGAGGAGGATCATCTGCATGAAGTAGAATCCCATCAAGAATTATGGAGGTGATGGGTAATTTGAGGGAAAGATAAGTGTCCATTGTTTCATCCACATGTATGGGCATCTCTTCGTATTGTTGCAATATGTTATATTCAAATCCATATAAGGTTGTTTCACATCCTACTAGGGGAGGATGAGGGATGTTCATTTCAAACAAAAGTTGTATAATATGATTAAAATGATGTGGATAGGTCCTCATAAGCTCAATAAATAGGATTTGGGATGGGATATTAGTGAGTTCCATGATAGGATCCCACTCATCATAACCCATAAGAAAATTGTTAGAAATACGTGCATAGTGTTGAAGGAGGTCCTCAGAATGAGGAGTTGAAGTACATGTGAATTTATGTTGAAAAGAGGTAAAAGATTTATTTGAAGGACAAGGTTTGATATTATGTTGAGAATATGAATCAATTTATGTAGGTTGGTTTTGATAAGTGTTAGAAGAAGTTTTGATAGAAGCTTGAGTGTCATTGGTGATAGGTAAATAGTATGGAAATATGATAGAAATATAATGGGAAGTGTTATAAAAGGGAGGATTTGGAATTGGTTCATTAAAATTTATAAGGTCATCATGCCCCAACTGATTTAAGTGAGTTGGATATGAATCTTGGATAACATGAAGTTGTTTAGATAGGTTGAGGATCAATGAAAGAAATCACCCTTTGCATATTAGTCTTATTAACCACATTAACGTTAGGAATTAGATCAATAATAATTTATACATTATTGGTAGAAGGGGTGGTCTTGTCATGGTTATCTTGGTGATTTGGAAGAGGATCATTTTAGATGGCAAAATGAGCATTAGCTTGATTCAAAGCTTGAGACTTAGTATTTATTTCATGGGATTTGAAATCAATGTCATAGGCTTGTTGGCATTTATAAATGATATAATCATGGTTAAAATTGGGACCAAGAAATAAATCGATAGCCAAATTATGGAGATGCTTACAGGTCTCATAAGAATGACCCCAACTAGCATGAAACCAACAAAATTTATTAGTATCATACCAAGATTTCATAGGATAAGTGGGATTGATTTATCAAGGTAGAGGCCTAGGTAGACATTTTATTAATTTTGTTGAGCATAAATGTTTGTGAAAATTGATGTTATTAGGTGAAGATAAATGAGGATTGGTGAATTGGGTGGAAAGAGGATCTTTTTCTGAAGATTGGTTAAGAACAAGCATCTTGAAGAGTGTGAATGGTTTCTTAAGAGTTCATGACACTATCATTGGTAACATGATGATTATTGTGCTTAAGTAACAAATGAGTACCCATAGAAGGATGGGATAGCTTGAATTGATGCATAAGGAAATCTTGACTTTTAGCTTGGCCAATGGCCTCCTCTAAAGTATGTAGACAGAGAAATTTTGGACCTGATATTGAAACTTGGGAAAAACAACATTAGTAAAAAGATGGAAAAGGTTATCATCAGCCATGTTATGTTCACATTTGTTAAACAATGTTTTCCATCATTTAATAAATGCTTGGGCAGTTTCAGTTTAAAGTTTCTTACAATTGATAAAATGGGCCACGCTATTCTCAAGAAGATCACTAGTTTGGAACTCTTGAACTAAAGCATTTAGTAAATATCCCAAACTAGTAATAAAATGAGTTTTAAGTTGGTTGTACCAATCTAAACCATCACCCATGATATTTTTGGCTAATATCTTGGTAAAGGCAAAGGTATTTAATTTGACCTAATATTTATATAGATTTCCAAATGTTTTGAGATGAAGAGTAAGATTAGTTGACCCATTATAAGAAATGGTAGGGGTGATACCTCCTATATCGATATTATCAATTTGAGATGTAAGAGGCTTATTTTGAAGATGTTTGATTATTTTTTGACAAGAGGAGGTTGAGGGATAAGATTACCATGGGAATCCTGAAGAGGAGGTGGGGGAACATTTTGATTATCTATTCCCTATGGCATCTATTGAGGGTGGGCTTGAATATGGATAAGGTGGTTTTGCATTTGCATCATTTGATTTGTATTATTAGCTTGAAAAGCATTCATTTGATTAAGATTTTATAATAAAATTTGGTGGGTTTGAGTTACATTGTTGGTATTGTTTTAAGTATTGGAATTAGAATTAGTGGCTTGGGTACCACTAAGAGTCTTAATAGGAGCTTGAGAAGAACTGTTAGAATGTGAGACACTAGTGGCAAAATTTGCTTATGTGGAAAAATAAGGACTAGTACAGGGATGAGAAGAAATATCACTAGAGACATGATTACCATGGGTATAAAATGATGCACTAGTATAACAATTAAGGAGAGTGGGTCTTGGAAGAGGCCCACTAGATGTAGAACCTACCATGTTAGTAAAGATACTAGGCTTGGAGTTAGAGTAAATCAAAAAAGAATAAGTCATTTTATGAGAAGGGATCAAAATAGAGGGAAGAGGTTGAGAAGAAAAGAAACTAATATCTCTAATTCTGTGTGAGAACATGGAGGAAGGTGATAGAGGTTCCTCAAATTGACCACTAATCATGAGATGGTAAATAGTTGAAGGGTCATTTCCTTGATGTTGAGGAAATTTTGAGATAAATAAGAGCATTTCAAGTGTATGCTCTAATTCAGATTGACTTTCAAGTGAGAGGAGAGGATTACAAAGTGAAGAGGAATAAGAATGGGTCCCATAGTTCATTATGTGAGTGGATATATGAACATTACTTTCATCAAAGAGAGGAGACATAATCTACTTATGGAAGACCCTATGATGGTTGGTAAGACACATCATATCTATTGAATTCCACTCAGTGTTGTTTTCAAATAGGAAGTTCATGATGGAGGAGAAGGACTAGATAAGGCAAAGGTGATGAAAAACCAAGGAAATAAGAAGGGGCATATAAGAGTATAGAATTGATCAAGTCAACCTAGTACTAAAAATAAGGTCTAAAAACTAAGAAAATAAGGATACATAGTCGATAGGGCTGACCTAGTACTATAATTTTGGACAAAAAATAGGTAGATAAGGATATAGAGTTAATAGGGTTAACCTCATATTATATCCTTGGAGGCAAAAAATAATATTATGTTGATAGAGTTGACTCATTAATGTAGGCATAGGAAACAAATAGTCTGTACAAGACTATGTCGAATAGAATGATATTGTACTAAAACAAGGAAAATTTTGTAAATATTTTTAAAATCGAAAAAATAAAGGAAACATACAATAAATTAGGTCAATGGGGATGATCCAATTGAGGCACACAACACAAAATATTGTACCAATGTTGGCCAATGCAATTTTTTGCAATACAACATACAATTGAGCAAAGATCAAGCAATCAACTTGGAAAATAAATACTAAGTGATCATCCTAAATGTTGTTAGATTATTATAGTATGATTTTAAGTGTGATAATAATTTGTCTATAAGTAAGGATCTAGAAAGAAATATAAGGATGGTTTTAGGATGTTTAAGTTGAAGGGAATTTAAAATTATGTGATTTGATAGTGTGTGAAAGAAAGAGAAAAATAGTGAAATTAAATGGTATATTGAAAATCCACTTAATTAGACTATGTGATCTATTTTAAGCATGCAAGAAATTGAAAGTGAAAGTGTGAAGTAATTAATAGCATATAGATGTTAATTCTAACTTTAAAACATGGTACAGTGTTAGTTTGGATGATAGTGTATGTAAAGACTACAGTACAAAGTTGACATTATCACTATTGTAATACTAAAGCAAGGGTATGTTAAGAATTTTGTTGATAGTGGCAACCCTATCTTTTAGACAAAAGATAGAACACAGAACTAGGTCAATAGGGTCTACCTAATTTTCTATATAAGGGCAATTTTAAAGACTATAAACTGTGAAAAACAGAACTATAAGGAATAATAAAAATGAAAGAGAAAGAGAGAAAGGAACCTTGGTGGGTTGGAAGATGTAGAGGAAAGGTAAATTGATGTTGAAGTGCCCTAATTTTTACTTAAAATTTTGGCCAATTATATCGACTGGGTTCACCTAGTTTTGCAGTTCCCTATTTACTGAAGGCATTGAAGAATACTATATCAACAATGTCAACCTATCATGTTTTTTGAAAGTATGGAAGAGTAATGTATTGATAGGGTTAATCTAGTATCTTATTTAGAAGTGAAAACTTGTACTAAAATGATCTATTCAACCTAGTATCTTATATCTAATGAAGACTTGCACAAATAGAATATAGTCCTTTTTATGCATTTGTGTGTTAAACCTGCACATAGAAGTTAGAAACTATACCGACATTATCAACCTAGTATAAAAATATAGAAAAATATTTAAAAAATGATAGAAATTAAAAAAACATGAAATAAAACCTACAAGAGTTATAGTCATGTCAGTTTCACTAGAATGTATGCAATCAAAAATGCATCATATCTATAAATCAATCTTAACTCAGAGAAGATAGATCATACTTATACTTCTAATTGGGGATATATTAGATAATAAGGAATAGGACCAATATGGGGATCTGCTAGACCCAATTTGGGAATCTCTTATCACAATAAATAATACTAGGGAGGGTTCCAAAGCCTTCAGTCAAGCACAATCACACAATAACCCTAATTATGTCTTATGTTTTCATATTCACTAAAATAATAATAAGTAAAGTAAAGTCTAATATAGATCTCACCAAAACTTGTGGCATAAATTGCGGGTAATAAAATAATAAAATTAAATATGCATAGAAGACATATACTCACGTCGATGTATACAAAATCCTAATGCATGGAAGAGAAGTACAAATGCATATCTATATACTCTTATAAAGGAGGAACAAATTTATGAATACTTACCTTTGAAGATGAACCCGTTGAGCCTCAATCTCTCCCTTGGCTAGGATGCTTCTCAAGAGGTTTTTATGGTATGTAAGGATGATAAGGATAAATCAAATCTAGGCTACACAACCTATCAATGCATCGAAAAGACTTCTCCACAAGATAAGATTTGTATCTCCAAAGAAAGTATTAAACCATAAGCTTTTTCCTCACGTAAAAATTTTGATAAACAAATGTGTAATATCTCTTACTTCTTCTTGTCTTCTCTAAATAATGGATAAATGATCTTGTATATATAGGTAAATTTAACCCTAATCCCTTCCAAAAGTTTTAGCTGATAGGGTTGACCCACTTGACCTAGTACTATTATGGACAAAAAATCACTAGGCCACAGGCTAGGTTGGCCAAGAGTTGACTTAGACCCTAAATAAATTTTACCCAAAATAGTACAAGGTCAATCCAGTCGACCTAGTAATATAAATAGTTGAAAGGGGTTTTGGATAGGAAAAGGGGGACAAAAGGTGAGAAATGACTAAGGAGTGTACAACAAAGAAGAACAATATTAGGGATAATGTTTTCAGAAGACAAGTGTGTAAATAGAAAGTGGAAAAAGGGACAATAATCTCACAAAGCATCAATGGTCTGTCCACCCCTTAATCAATGCACCCATTAAGGCATGCACTCAGAGATATTGAGACTCAATAGGTTCCTATAAGATAAAGAGCATCATTAATTGATAAAATTTTGGAAATATTATGTGCATACACATCCTCCATTGAGGCATTTTATCAAAAAAAGAACATACATCCTCCATTGAAGTATTTTTTCTAAAGAAATCATATGCATCCTCCATTGAATAATTTTGTCAAAAAACAACCAATATTTAATAATTTCAAGTAACATCAATCATAAAACCATGCTTAGTACTCCACATCAAATTAGATTTAGCCATATCAAGATAAATTGATGCATAAATATATTAAGCTTTCATTTATGCATAATAATCATGTATGAAGGGGATTGGTAGGTCTAAAATAAGGCATAACCATTTGATCCCTGCACTGGGCATCATCCCATATGCAAACAACAAGTTCATACATATGAGATCATGCCAGCTAATGGATATACCCTCAGATGCAATATGCCAAATATGGTAAGAATAATTGTTAAAAACTTATCCATAGTAATAAATATGTGCCTTTATAGAGATAAAAATCCATGAATATTCTTCCAAACTAAGTCTTCCCTTCTCCCCCTACCAAAATTTTGTGTGTTGTTAAAATCATTCATCTTTATATCCATCAGTTCCTAACCCAATTGGTAATTTACATCTTGCATGTATGCCATGAATCCAACATGCATGCAATCTTGTTCTTCCCAAGTAAAATGTATATATTTTATTATCCATCAACAACTTCCTTACTCTTCCCTAAAATCATAAATTAAAACCCTATTAATGTCTTCCAAAACCAAGGAATAATTATTTTACTCTTTGAAAAAGTTAGGTAGCAACCCAAATGATTTTTTCTATGATTTTTATTTTTATTTTTGAAACAAACTAATTATTTTGAATATGTCCTACTACTCCACATGGGGCTATAATTCCCTTTGTTTGTTATGCATAAAATGACCATGCCAATTAGCAATATGCATTTCTTTAGCAATTTTTTTGATCAAGGTACAATTGGTTCCTAGCAATGATGGCCTCAAAATAAAACTCAACAATAAATAAATGTTTTGAATTAAAATCACAAGAAAATCAAAAATTATATCAATTAATTACTCTTTATCCTCATAGAAACTACATACTATTAGCTATCTTTTATGGTGTTGTTTGCCATTAAGTGACTTAATTATGGAATAGGTAAAATGGGAAGTAGTATCCTTCTCCCCTTCAAAAATACATCATCCTGATGCCTTAGCCAAGATACAATTGATTAGAAAAACAAAATAAAAATTGAAATGATTTTTTCAAAATATTTTATCTATAATGTTGATCAGGGAGTACTTTTGAAACTTGAATTTCTAAAATTTGGGGAATCCTTTCCATCTAACTCCCTATTAATGGAAACTAACAAGCCTCTTACTTAACAAGGTTTATTTAGACCAAACTCTTTCCCTTTTTTTTACAATATTTGACTAATTTTTATGTTTGTTTTCAACAAACGCTTATACTTAACAAGTCTTCTTCATGATATGAGCATCAAATATATATAGGATATTCTCATAAAATCCAAAAAGTGACTTGGAATAGCTTCACCCCTCATCCCTTAGGTCCACCAGACCTAATGAGATCTCTTAAACAAAGGTTTACATTACTCAATGTAGTGTATATTCATTTCATACGCAGTGGCCACATAATTTGTAGTATTGTAGTAGCTAAGCATCAATTAATTATTATGATGTAAAAATATTACATGTCAGCACATAAATGCAAGTTAGGATTAAGTTAAAACTTAATATTCCCAACTTGAAATATTACAATGTACATCTTAATATAATAATAAATACAACCACATGTGAATTATAATAAATACTCCTTGTAGTCCCAATTGTCTTTACAAAATCATGCAATGGTCTTAATTTTCATAAATGTAATAATATGACAATGTTTTCATACTTATAGTATTATTAGTCACTACTAATTAGTTCAATATTACAGAATGCTACATCAATATGATAAGTCAATGCTAAATATTATGACACTACCACTTAATGAAATAATATAGCCATTAACCACTACTAAAAATAATGACACAGGCATTAGCCACTTATATATGACACATTAAATTGATGTATAAAATATTTATTATTTCATTGAGTGATTATCCCTCAAATATATCTAAGTATGCAACTATTTTTCAATTCTAATAAGCTAGTATCAAGGAAAGAGTCATAATTTAGACATTTTCTCCAACTTCATCTTCCCACTGGGAGTGATCCTTCCCTTCTTGAAGTGTCAGATGTAGATATCATAAAAATATGTTTTATAATCATATCATAATAAGTATTCATATAGACCATGTAATACGTCCTATGTCTAGTATTATATAACATACATGCTTGAGAACTAGAAGGTACAATGGATAGACAATGTGTATAGCAATAACATTACTTTTGACGAAAAAAATTATTATAGTTATCATTTACCTAATGAGTCTAGTATATACACATCCATATGATCTACTAGATACATCACCCTACGTGTTAACCAATAGTGAGTACTTTATACAAATGCTTCCTACCTTTTGTTACACAGTACTCTATACTGTGAATGACTCATGAACCAACTATGCAAAATGAAATAACTATACATAGGAATACATCCAGATAATTTAAATGTCCATAACATACTTTAATAATTTCCTCAACAAACGATATATGAGCAAATTAAATTCAATATGAAAATCACAACTACCTCAAACAACTTATTAAAGAGATCCAAACATATATCATACATTTTTTTGCAGGTTTACCAAACTCATGCATAAAGGCTGTATAAGTTGTTCTAAGAATGCCTTACTAAAATACTTAGTTGTAGTAATAATTATAAATCAAATAATTATTTAAATATATCTATATACATGCACCATAATTGTATACTTATTAATTTTCAACAGTATTAAGTAAAATAAATGATTTTTAGAGGTTTTTATAGTATGATTTAGGAAAATTAGCATGCAAGATAAAAGAAAAATTAAAATGATGCTACTATCATGAGAATGTAAAATAATGAGAATATATATTCCTTATGTGTTAATACTACATCAAGTATTGAAATAAATTCCCTTTGAATAAATGTTTACAACATTCATAGTCAACTCACATGTTTGGGTGCCACTACTATGGGAGTGAAAATTTTCTAAAATAAAATTATCTGACTATATAAGGGGAACAATATTCATTCACCACAAGGATAGACAAAATAAAACTAACCCACTTGGTATCATCAGTCCATCCCACAAGGTGAAGGTAATACCCACCACCTTGCATACATGTGGATAAATGGAACCCCCACAAGGTTCTTGGTTCCTTACGCATAACTTTTTATTTTAGACTAAAGATGTTTCAATTTTAATTTAATTAAAATATATCCTCAAAATAATTTTTTCACAATCACTGTGATTTCACAGACTCGTGATTGAGCACATTAGACTAGGTACTTGAACCTTGGCTCTAATACCACATGTAACAACCTTTCGGTTGGGCACTGAAAAAATCACCAATATTTTTTTAAATTATATTTACATAGTATGATAAGAAAAGGTTGAATAAACATTCTTCATCCATTTAACTCCCATCTAAGTGTTAAGTTAGAAAGTTTTCTCTATCTTAAAGACTAAATTACCTATGTTAGCCTTGAAATTCTTATTTACTTCAAGGTAGATACTAATTCAACACCCCCATGTGTGATCCTCTCAAAGGGTTATGTACATTATAAGATGCAAGGATAAAGTAGGATGCCAATCTTGTATGTGAAATCATACATTTTTATAATCTAAGGTCATTTAATACCAACACAATTGGGAGGAATGCTCCTTGTGTGGTTAGTAGTGAGCCTCTATATCCCGTCCCCCGGCGCCCCCCATCCACCCGCCCCTCCCCCATAACCAGTCCCTATCAAGGTCATGGGCGTGGGGGTAGACATAAATATTCTCATAGACAATGGTCTAGGAGGTAGAGGAGTGTATCTTCTCACCCTCTTTGGCCATCTCCACACTACAGATCATATAGGGCTACTAGTGATGGGGGGTTGGGATCCTCCTCTACGAGACAAGTTCCCATGGTTGGATCTTTCTATTTTGACCTCCAAGTAGGATCCTACAATTAAGCATTAGATGTTATTGAAGATAATCAGCACACTGATGATTAGGATCTTGCACCAGTTGATGAAGAACCCCTGCTCAGAGGAGGTGTGGAAGAAACTCTCAGAATCCTCCACCTTCGTCTATTATTAGGTTTGTTTTTTGTACTTGATTTTTTCCTTGTTGTTAGTGATTTTGTTTATCCTTTTTTTAATGTGAACTTGAGTTAGTTTAACCTTAGTTGTGTTGGCCGTGTTGTGGCCTTTTGTGAACTTTTGTTTTCTCATGAGGCTTGTTTTAGCTTGGTTTGATTATGCTTCTGAAGTGTTACTTGTCCACCTATATTTTTTTTATGATCATCAATGTACTATATATTATTTTATTAATGAAAGTGTGTTTTTTTCAATCGAAATAAATGGAATGTTTTTCAGACAACCAGGGAACATAAATGACAAATGATGTGCATTGAACTCACAAATAGAAAATAAAATATGAAAAAATGCATTTGTTACTTTTTTATTGGTCAAATGATAAATATAAAAGAAAAATCATATGTTCTTTTTATAGGGATGATTGACAGTAACAAATTTTACAAAGACAATATTTATTGGGCTCTTATGCATGTTGATAACTAATAGTTTAAAGTGAAGATTTCATAATTCTATGAAGTGGTTGGTGAACAATAAAGATAACTTAAAGTGATATATGTAAATAATTGAATTATATGGATTTGTAATTTATATTTTTTTATTGTTTTGGAATGGATATAATTTAGTTGAGAGGAGTTTTTTTTTTAAATTTATTAATCAATTTTCTAGGTTAGCGTTAATGACTAAGGGATTCCATTACATCAAATTTACCTAAGGGTCGAACCTAGATTTATATCTTATAATGCTAGGTCTCTTGCATTCAACAAGAATTAATCTTTAGTGGGATATTTGTGAGCCAAACCATGTCACTAATGAGCCAATGACATTTTAATATGCTGAGACGAGTTTTACAATAGTAATAAGGGTAAAAGAGTCTGATGTCTTCCATGTGTTAGGTAAAACCTGACCGACATTATTTAAAGAAGCCAATATGACTATTAAATAATGTTACAAAACTTGACTGACATAACTTTAATAAATAAAAGTTGTGTAACAACTAATTCCTACCTTTTTATTGAGAATCAATTTTATAAAATTGCATGTCAATGAAATAAATAATACAATATTTGACATCATAAATTTCTTTTACCCTTAAAATTTTATTAACCTTATTTGTGATAGTTGGTAATTTATAGTTGAATAACAAAAGTTGAAAACTAAAAGAATAAAAAATTTACAAACACTTATCTTTTAGTGTCCTGTACTTTTCATTCTCATTTTCTCCCAATCATGACAAATGAAAACTAAATATTAGATGGGAAGGAGCCAGAAATTATTTCATGACAAAAGTATGGCATGACAAGAGCTAATGTGTATAAAGTTTCCAAACGATCTCAAAATATGAAAAAATTCTCTCCTTTGAACTTGATAGGTGGCCAAAATTAGATGGACGAGAAATGAGAAAAGTCGAGAGGCGTACATTGACAACAAATTTGTATGCTTAAAATTGAGAGATTTTTTCTGAACAAACAAATGATGAGTGTCGCTATATGGTGGGAAAATGCCTTCGTGAAAAACTGCAACACCTTCCTTGTATTACAAGTGAGATAATGACTTGAAGAAAGTGGATGGGCATCTTGTGATGAGTTGACGAAAGAGAAAGCTTATGAAGAATGAAATTTGAATACGGTTGGTCGATAACAAGAGGAAAATATCAAGATTTTCCAAATAGAATGCATTAAAAATGTTAAACTAAAGTAGCCAAGTATGTTTATAGATTGTCGTAGAAACCTAAACCACTTTTTTTTTGGAAACCCACGAGCCTTTAACTCCCTTTCTCCGGATTGGACAAGTTTTGAGTGTTACAAGTTGGTAATTGAGTTTGGCTTAATGTTATTCCATATGCTATAAATGGGGCATTGTGATTGAATAGGAAGACAAGTGTAAGTGAAGCATGTGGTTATGGAGGATGAGATGATCTATACAAAGATGTATCCTATCGGTCATTCATAGCCAAGACCACAGGGAGAAGGCTTGGGTGAAGGTATGGAGGTGGTGGAAGATTTATTTTGATAAAAATCGTCAGAGTTCAAGAGTTTAATTGGAGGCATGGTTGTTTAGAATTCAATCAGAGTCTCTAACCATAGTTTAGATATGGCAAGATGGTGGTGGACCTCGGTGATGGTGCTCTTGTTGGGAGGTGTTTGAGTGGTTTGTCCGAAATAAATAGTGGACCTACATTCAACTTGCAATCACTTATTTTACTGATAGTGAATAAGCTTATTATGTTGAGCAAATCTTATTAAATATGGGTGGTTTATTGGTACAAACTAACTGATTATTTTATTAAAAAAATGTTTTCACTTAAAATTTGTGAAAATATTTGTTATTTTTATCTTTTTATTTTTTATCCTAATTTCTATATTTGTTATTTTTATCTTTAAATATATTTGATAATTTATGCATGGAACCAAAAATAAATTATTTAATGCCAATAATTAATGGTATTGTACACATGTCATTATATTAAAAATTAGAATAATTATATACTACAAAACCATGAAAATTTGTCATATAATTCAATAGGATTGTAAATAAATAATTTTAAAATTTTTAATTTAATCTAAAAATTGTAAAAATTAAATGTAAACTTGAAAATTTTCATTACTAAATAAAATTCTTACATTTTATTAGATTGTTGACTAAGATTTATCATTTCCATCAATTGCTATGGTTCCTGCCGAACCAAAGAAACATTTGTAAAACCTTTGAAACCTTGTAATCTATGTGAAATGTATTTTTAAGATGTTGAAATTTTTTATCTTTAGTAAATTCAGGCGGATGTGTGAAGATTAAACAACATATGGTGAATCTCCTCACTCAAATTTTGTACGCCCACCCTATATAAAAGACAATGATGGTAGTTTTTGAGATCAAGGCAAATGAGATTAGGGAAGTGTGAGAGTCGTAGGAAACACCCTCCCAGTGGCAATAGTTGTATCCCTGCCAGGAGAACAAGCGAGCAGCTGGATCGAAGAGAACTCTTCTGAAATCAAGGTGGTGAATTCTTTCATCAGATGGACATCCAGTAGCGATTAGAGACATGATACAATTTGGAATGATCAATTACCCTGTAGAAACTGTAAGCTTTATAATTTCAACATCAAAGCCACATCCGGTAGGCAGAGGACTGCTGTAGGAATGGTATCTGAGTCACTTTAGTGTTGCTCTCTGGAAATCTCTGGGGCATTACTTTTTGTCTTTGCCTTTTTTTTTAATACAATTTTTTCGTTACAGATTTTTCTTTAACCCTGTCACGATATAAAAGATGAGGTTTGGAAAAAAAATTGAAAGAATAAATAACTCTCAAACTTTAATTAAAACAAAGATTTAAAAAATAAAATAAAATTATTAACACAATTTTAATTAATATTTTTTTAATATTTATTATTATTCACAAATCTGATAAATATTAAATTCCATTAACAACTCAATTTCTTAGAAAGATATAAGAATACAATCATATTAATATCGTAATTATATTAGACTAATTTTTTTTATTTATAAAAAGAAAAGAAAGTTCGAAGGAACAAAAAAAATTCAAAGATATTATTTTGGATGATTTGAAAGTTTCTTTGCCACAAAAAATTTAAATTTTTATTTTTTTTTTAATATTTTAAATGATATGTTATGTTGTGGTAGTTAAAAAAATATGGATGAGAGTTATTAGAATGATGGAAATATATATTTCAACAAATAATTAATAATATATAAAAATGATTAAATATAAATATTTTAAAATATAATTAATAATAATAAAATAATTGAAATGTAAATATTCCAAAATATTTGTTAATAAAATATATAAATTAAGTAATTTTTTTTCAATCTTAGAAATAAAAATGTATAATATATAGTGACATAATTGATAATATTATCATCTTAACAAAATTTTAATATTCATATTAATATACACTATGTTTTTGTAAATTATGAATATGATTTAAATATTAATATACGTGATGTTTATATTACATTTATATATTTATTAAAAAAATAATGTTTTAGTAATATTTTTAAAAAATATTTGTAAATTACATACTATATTAATATAGAATTTTGATTGGTGACATGGCTGAATAAGATGATTTGGCATGTAATATATTTAAAAGTTAAATAGATTCGGTCTCCTCTATCCCAAATTTAGTGTTACATGAACGGAGAAAGTATCATTGCATGATTGTAAACTTAATATATTTTAGCATATTTAATATCAAACAGTTATGTACTTTTATATTTAATAAATATTATTAAAAATTTTAAAATTGTTTTTAAATATATTGTGGGTAGAGTTCAATTAAGATAAAAAAATTTAAAATGAAGAATAACAAAGAGAATCTAAAAAATATATTATAGATGAATAAAAGAACAAATGACAAATGCACAAATAAAGGAACAAAAAAAAATAATAAATTGATAATGATAAATAAAGATTGTCAAAATGTATGGTTGAATTGATAACTCGAGAATTGGAAGTTTAAAAGAGAAAGTATGTCGAAAAGATGATTTTTTTTTTTGGTAAGCAAACATCTCAAGATGAGAAATATGTATTGAGAACAATATTAGAAAGACAAATACATTCAAATCAATTGAATGAGACAGAAAGAAAATATAGACAAAAACTTCATCATAAAGCATTTCAAAGGCACTATCATTGAAAGATTTATGCTGACATTAATTCTGAAGAAGAAAACTCAATAACAATAGATCATATACTTGAAACACTAGATAATACATCTCAAGACATAATAGATGTTGATATTCATATAATACAAAAAATAATCATACACAAGAGGAGGAAAGATCTCAAGATATAAGAATAAGATAAATATAAATTAATGATTTATTCATAAGAGACAGCATTGCAACCTAGAAGAAGACAATGAATGCAAGTTTCAAAAATTGAAAAAGGATAAAATATAACTAATCCCAATGAAATGTTGAAAAAAGTTTTGAATAATTTTCAAATGATTTTTCAACATGGTTTACATAATATTGCTTTACCAAACATGTGTTATATTTGTCAAGTGATTTATGTTAGAATAAATATTTATCGAACACTTGAAGGCCCCGTATGAGATAGACATTGATAAGAGAAAGATTATCATCAATTTTAAGCATAAAACAATGTGGATCCTAAAACACAAGAACCATAACTTACAAACTTAATACAAGTTGAGGAAATATTAATAGCTCGTGTCAACCAAATATAAAAACAAGTGACCAATGAAATTTTTAAGAACCCATGTCAACTTGCAAATGAAGTTTTATTTGAAAGTCCATCGATGGATATGGATGAAGTCAATATCATTGATCATATGACATCAATGACCTCTAAACCACTTAATGCCCCAAGGGAGATGAAATTAATCCATGCATTGGTAAATAATCGTAATGTAGATCCTGGAACACTAATTGATTGGTTGGGGATTAGATCATCCCTCATCAATGAATATGTCACATTAGGATTATTTTCTATGAATTTTTCAAACTTATTTTATGATGGAATATGTGATTGACTACAACCATGGTTGAAATGAATACATTTGTATAGATTTTTTAAACATATATTTTGATTTAAGGATATCTATTTCAGCTAACACCCACGATTTAGATATTACATGATGAACAATACCACGAAACATTCTACAAAAAATTCATCTACAATGTTCATGAAAAAAAAAAACTTTCAAGATATGTCAATCACCATTACTAAGTTACATGAGCATATGGACAATGCAACCCACTCCCACCTAGTTGATTGTTTGATACAGTTTGGAACCTCAGTAACGGGTACGAGGTCTTATTGGGAAAAGAGAAAAAAAATTATAAATAGAAATTTGAAGAATAGAGATTGAAATTTTTAGAGCATCAATAATTTCATGTACATATCACCAATTTATTTCTATGAATATGAGGTTATTCATTATTTGAAATTTTATATGATCTATATGACACATTTTGATGAGTATTAAATGATTCTTTAGTTTAAGTATTTTATCTTATGTATATGACAAATTTGGATGATTTACAAATGTTTCATTATTCTTTTATTTTATTTTATGTATACTACATTTTTAGATGATTGACAAATGTTTCATTAGTCTTTCATATTATCTTGTGTACATTACATTTTTGGATAATTTAATGTGATATATATATATATATATATATATATATATATATATATATATATATATATATATATATATATATATATATATATATAACTTTTGGATGATTTAATGTGATGTCTATAATATGTTTAAATTTTTATGAAAAACTTTATATTATATGTTAAATAAATACACAATACGAATGGATACTACTAACACTTTTATATTAGATAAGTCTATATAAAAAACATCGATATATCTCATTCTCAAGATATCTAATCCACTTATGTTACAAATCTAATATCAAAAATATATTATAATTGTGTCACATATCTAATATAATATAAGTGCCTTGAGAATAATATATCTCAAAATATTTTACATAAATTTATATAAGATAAATATGATAGTGTGTAAATTACATATATAATTTTAATTATGATTTTATAAATAAAAAAATCATGTAAATATCATATAAAAGTTAGATAAGTACTAAATATATATCATATAATTATTCTAAAAAAACCATTATCTATAAATGTTCTAATTTTAAAAATATAAGTATATATCTAACAACTTTGTATTAATTTGATGTGGATTAAAAAAAACTCATTAGCATCTTCTATCCCAATTATAAAACTAATAGAAAATTAATGAACATTTGATCGGGATTATTATAATTTATAATATATAAAACTTGAATATTTATAATTATATATACAATTTAAAAAATTATTCAGGAATGTAAATTGTGTTGCATAAGGCATTCACCCCCAAGAGACAAAAACATAGACTTAGAGATCAAACCGATCGACAACATGCAAAAATTGAGAGGGGGAGGCAGAGGAGAATTTTGCTAGCTTTCATCCTCAACGTCTCCATGGTAGATTCGCAACTTGTTACCACCATTATTATGGCATAGCCAATGATGTATATGATTCTCAGCAACCGTTCAACTATGGTAACGATGGGTGGTAATGATGTACATGATTCTTGACTTTCCATAACAAGAAAAGAATCACAACTTTGAAAATTTTCCTTTAAAAACCAATAGCAGTAGGCCTGTTGGTCAAATCTTCAAATACGGAAATATTCTAAGAGAAAGATTCAGGGTGATAACGTTGAAAGAGGTTGTGAATCCATTGCCATGCTGATTGAGCTTTAAGATAAGATCAGAAGATATGTTTGAAGAATATTGGGCACTTGTAGGTGGGGCACTTAGATTGATCGATTCTAATATGGGAGAGTCAACCCCTGAGTAGAAGACCTTGGTAGACCAAGCACTAGATGAAGTGGGCCAACTTGGACTCTAAAGAATTAAGAGCCCATCAACTATTTAGCTTGCTAAGAGCATAAGATAAGGGACTCATAACTTGATATAGGAGTCTCGGGGAATAATTTTTAAAATGGGTGTCAAAAGTTCCACCTCCAGTCCTCCCATCACAAGCGTTTTGGTTGCAAGCCCAACTTATGCAACATTACATATAGATTTCGCTCTTGAATTTGAAGAATATAAGGTAATTCCACATTAATCAAATGAAATTTTATTTTCAAATCTAACCAAGGAGTCCAATCCTTGGCAGACACCAAATCTTGAAATATATATATATTTAATATATTATAATAAATAATAAATAATAAAATATTAAATGTAATTTTGAAACTCATAAGTGTCACTCAGGTGGTGGTGCTTTCATATGTCATGGTTCTCTACCACTTGGATGAAAACATTTGGGCCAAGATTAAGGACTTAGTGTTATAGATGGCCAGAAAGACCCTATACATGGGTGAGAACATGAAATCCTCCTTTCCCATAGGTTCTGTATAAATAAGATCCTATTAATAATCGACCATTATCCCATCTTCTCTTACATCAAGAACTCCTCCAACCTCTACTACGCACTCATGCTTCAGCTCTGATAAATTTTTGTGAATGTAACCATCAATGAAGACAACCAAAAGCTTGAAATGTCCTTGCGGATTTCTGTTTTCTAAAAAGAGTTGAAAGCTTGCCTGGATGAAGAGATCCCTAAGGCCCAGTGGAGATTCAACCTAAGAGACTTCCCCATTCCTAATAGAATTAAAAAAATTCAGGAATTATCCCTTTTATAAATTCATGAATTCTGAATTTGGAATATATTTATTGAGCAGGGTGAAGCCATGGTGAACACAATCATAGAGTATATAACACCATTTTTTATAAATACCTTGCCCTTCACTGATGTTATATAAATGATGTGATATAAATTATCGTGCTTGATAATTTGTTATCTTTCAAAGTTTTTTCCCTGTTTTTGCATTTAAATTTGTCATGAGCAATGGATAGAGGAATTATTCCTACTATACACAGTATGTACAACATAAATAGAGTATGTTTTAATGGACCTTCTTACTACTTAAAATTCATGCTCTAAAACTTTTCATCAAATCTAGTAATCATACTTAAATATCACAATCACCTTTATCCATTATTTATCAATAGTAGTGTTATAAATTTATATAAATTAGTTTTTTTTTTTTTTTTTTGGTTTTGTTTTGGTGAAACATATTCCCATAAAAATCTTACCTTGTTGTAAGTTTTATCTAGTTTACTTTCAGTTTTTTAAATAAGCATTTTAAATTGAATTTATAGTAACATATAATTTACAATAATTTCAAAGACATTTGTCCATTTTTTATGGAAACTTTTTTTCCTATGTACGAATGTAAATTTCTAGGACTTTAAATTTAACATAATATAACTCATTATTTATATGTTTGTTTGTTTTATTTTTATTTTATTTTTCTCTCTTCCGTCTTCTTCTTTTCTTCCTCCCTTCTCATTTCATTTTGGATCGATCATGCATTGAGGTTATTAAAGGAGGAAGGGTAAATATAAGTAGCAGGTCGTATCAATGGTAAAGCAGGAAGGGTTATTATTAATTATGATTTTCGTAAATGGTTGTCTCGACCTTGAATTTATCAAAAATAATTATATGACAAAGGAAACATTGCACATTTACCGGTAAGTTAGCTTGCCATCATCATTTCTAATACATTTTTCTATGGATATGACATGAAACGAGATCTAGGAATGCAAATTTTGGCCATATTTGTGGAGAAAAGTTTTTAAAAATACAATTTTATGGGCTATATATATTCTATATGCCACATTCAAAATGATCAGGTAATAACTATAGGTGACATGAAATATTATATGTGCCAGTCTACGAATCATCACTGGAAACATTAATAAAATAGTAATTATCCATAGCGGCTCTATACGGTGAAAATCCAAGTGTATGTTAGATGAATATCTACTTTTATCGTCACAATGAAGTATCGTTAGAGGGTATATATATATATATATATATATATATATATATATATAACTCACATTTTGTGGAGTGAGGTATTAACATGAAGTGGATAAATAGACTTGTTCAAAGTAAAATTTGGAGTTAATTATTTTATCTATTTTTAAAAAAAATATATATATAAAAAGTGTTGTTTGATAAATATAGGTGTAAAAATGAAAATAACTAAATGTTAAAGATATACAAATTCAATTTTTCTGACTTAAATTTTTTTCTAAGTATAAAAAGTTAATATTTCTGAAAGTATTATTAACATATATACTTAGCTTACTTGTTGATTTTTGTTATTTTTTTATGACTATGTGGAAGTGAAAATTAGAAGAACATGTTACTGTGCAGGGTCAAAATCATACACAAAATTAGAAACACAATATGGATGACTCCATTGTAGGTGGATAGTAATGTAGTGCACTCGAGTATGTTTATTGTGGACTTCATCTAGTTGACTATGAAAGGTGATTGAAAGAAAAGGACAAAGAAAGTAAATTTTTAGATATGACAAATTAGAAATAGAAGGATAATATATATCTAGACACAACTATTGTAATTGATAGTAGTATAGTGTTGTCACTTTTGTTTATTGTAGACTCTTCTAGATTGATTGTGCTTAAAAATTAGTCACTACTCATGTGTCTATTGATCAATTTGAGATATCATACTTAGGTCTTTTTTGCACATTTTTCTGCCTTCTCTTATCTTTGAAGCCCTTAATACAATTTCATAACTTCAAAAGATATAAGAAAATATGGGAGTGTAATGTGTTGAGCTTACCTAAATCACCCTTGATTATTGATCACTATTTATGTATGTAATACTCTAAGGAGGGAAATCAAGTGCACGTAGTTCTTTCACATAGAGCGAATGTGAAATTATGCTCCTTTGACTCTATGTATATAATTATAAAATGGCTTTAGTTCTTGACGATGATATCTCTTGATTTATTTATAAAGCTCTTACTTGACTTATGGGTACTCCTTGTGAGTTATCTTGAATTTTGAGAGAATAGGAGATATTTTCATAGTATGTAAAAGTGTCAAAGTTTGAACCAAGCAAATAGTAAGTGTCTCAAATGAATAACCTCACATGTGTATTTATAATAAAATATTTTGATAATTTCCTTTATCTTAACATGTGAAATGTGTGGGAAGACACAAAAATAATGTTTTGAATTTTTCAAATTAGTCATTACTTGAAGTGGGACATGGCTAACCCAAGTGTGCTCCTGTCTGCCTAGCATGGACATGTCCAAAAGAATCAAGGACAATTTTCCTCTATTTGATAAAGTTCAAAGGTGATTTTGGAAGTTTAGTGCATATAAGAGTAATATATGCTCAACATCCATGATCTAATCTCCAATCCATTACCATAATGAGACAAAGCCATCACACAAAACCATTCACATAATGTGCATGTATATTTATATTGTATGTGATTTACAATCTACCCAATTATCTTCAACAATAATACAAGGGAGTATCTAGGTTAAAGAGTCTAGAAGAGTTTGTTTTGTACAACAATAATTTGTTATATGAAACAAACATTAGTTGAGGTAACTAAATTTGCATGCACACAATTTTGTATACAAATAACTAGTTACTTAAAAATCCAAATCACCTCCCTATTTTAATCTTAACCTCTTTCCTAGTGTGAAGCAAGACATAACTAGGCTAGCTAGGAAAATACTACTATTAGCCTAGTGTGACCACATAAATACCAACACCCTCCCTTAAGCATAAACTTAGGGAGAAAGAAAATAGAAAGGTAAAGAGATAGATCTTCAAATTTGGGTGTAGGAAACTAGGCCAAATAAGTTACCTCTTTACAAAAGGTCGGTAAAAAATCATTATGGGTAAAATATATTGCTACAGGGTACTCAAAAAAGTGGTAACAACAACATCGAGAGAGAAAACATATATTACAAGGTGTCCCAAGAAGCACAAATCAAGAATCAACCAAAATGTTGATGTAGATTTTTGGTAGATGAAAATTCATTTAAACTCAATTATTTAGTAGTGATCTAGATCAATTGCATAATCATTGAAAAGTAACTAACATTATGTTTCATTAGAATAGTTCCTTATGAAAATAAGACTACAAGAGGTGTTGATAGTGAAAGAGTTCACCAAACTAAATTTGATCAACTGCCTAAAGTAGAATATGTGCACACCAAGGGTTATCAATGTATATGACCCTTGAATAAGTAGGATCAACATCCCACCCCATGCTTCCCCATTTCCCTTATTGTTGATTGGGTGGATTGACATAAAAAATGTGTGTAAGTGATACGATTCCAACTACTCAAACATAAAAATGTTAACAATGTCTTATACAAAAATAGATGTCTCTAGAAACACAAAAATGACCATGTTATCAATGGAGGTGTCAAAGATACATATATAAAACTTTTAAGAAGATGTTCCTAGTTGTGATGGGAGATTCAAAAAAATAAAGTAGAGAAAAAATGCTCAAAATAAAGCACACATGCATGAAGGTAGACTTGGTTGAAATAGTAAACCCTCCATGGCTTTGTAGACTCATTATGACTAAAAAATCATCTCATAAAATAACAAACCCACAAAATGATGCAAGAAAATATTTTTTTTTTAAAATCTATAGAAGATTCCATCAATAATCATAAGATTTTATCCTAAAACAAGGGATTAGTGTGTGATCGAATAATATAAATAGCAGAGGAACCATGTTGGTAAAATATTCACAAATAATGTTGATGATGCCACCAAAACTGATCTAAAATCCATCCCATATGAGCACAAATGGTGGATGATGATGCATGAATGTGAGAAAAGTGCAAAGGAGACAAAATTTACATGCAATGAAACATTCAAAATTATGTCAAGTTGATCATGCATGACTGTATAAATCATAGGATGTTCATGTTTAAGTGAAGGTGCATAAGAAATCATGTGTTGCTAAACATCCTCACAAAGAGTGAATCAAACGAAAATTGGAGATCTATCATCAAACTCACCAAATTAAGATGAAAACCTACTTAAAAACTAATGCCATGACAAATAATCCAATGAACAATATGGATAGGAGAAATGATGACTTGTGAATGTTTGTTAATACATCTCCTAGCATGACCTAAGGAATGGAGTATATAAGAGACAAAGGCTTTAGTATGATTATCAAAAGAACAAAACATATTTGTATGTGAATCTTAATTTGTATACTAAGGAGGTGCAACAACACGAGCATTAACATAGTAGATAACTAGAAATATAGTAGGTCACAATCTAAAAGTACATCAGTTGGATGTGTGACAAATTCAATAATATGTAGTGAATCACATGATGGACCAAGCTATAAATTATGTGAGTCCAATGTATCAATAATATGTTAAAACTATGTAATTGTGTCTTGTAATGTGTATATTAGGTCATCTTTACTAGACATGGGGAGAGGATAATGGAATTTTTCATCTTGAATTCCCTACTCTCTTCTACGTAATTAATCATATCTGTGTGAAGTGAACAAATTTTAGATAAGAGCACATCATTTTCTAGCTTTAGGTTATTAATGGCCTACATGATAGTGTGGAGCGTATGGCATGAAGCCATTAAAATAAGGCCTTAGAATGAATCTCAAACATAAAACACACTCAACAAGGTGAAAATTTACCCTCCAAACTGTTTATAATGATGCACTTTTGCACAATGATTCGATCTAATTGTTATAATGAATAAATAGTCCCTTCCAAAATTGATAGTACACACCAAAATATGTAAAAAGTGATCCCTTAGTAGAAACAAGGTGGCATATTATAATTTGTGTGTTTACAATAGATTTATTGTTTCAAATGAGAAAAAAATTATTACACATAAATTAGAGACATAATATAACTAGTTAATGACACAAATTCAAATATCATAAAAAATTATTCAATCTAAATTCTCTATCAAAATATATGGCCTGTTGAAGATCCACAACTCTACGATGGTAGAGAAAAATCTATAATAAATATAAAATTATATAAATTTGATTGCTAAAAATTAAAAAAATCACATCACTGCATAGATATTGGAAACATAGTCACATTAAAAAAGTGACCTCTTTAGGCTTCCAAATGGGTAAAAAGGGCCTCCTCAAATTTTGTCAATCAATTGACGCATACATGTGGTGTAAGTAAAAATTCACTTTGGAAACAACCCCTCAATGAGATTTGAACCTTTAACATTTGTTAATGATAAGGATTTGGAAACACCATGCTATAGCTCCAAAAACATTAATGCACAAATATTTATTTGAATTTTCAAATTCAATTGGAAATTCAATAATAATAATAAATTAAACCTTTTATAAAAATGATAATGTCTTTTTTTAGTGTGGGGAATATGAATTGTGAGGTTTATGGTGGTGAGGTTAGTTTTCAAATAAATCCAAATAAATTTCAAATGCCAATGTTAAAACAAAGATAATAATGAGCATTCATGCCATGTCTAAGATAGCCCAACTCATGATTTGATGGGCTTATAGCTAGACCTCATGATAGTTAGATTGAACACATGGATACTTGAAATCACACTTTTAAGCTATGTACTTGTTGATGTCATCTAATTAAAACCCTCAGTTCACACACATGAACTTAGCCATAGCTATCACATTACATCAACATGTCAATATTGATGTACATTTTTACAACCAATGATCCAATAAAAAATCAGAGTTGTTCAAATTATTAATATCAATAAGTAAAAACCTTTTATGGGCTTGGGATGTAGTGAAGCCCATAGCAAATCCCTCTATAAAAGGATATTTCAAAGCACTGAGCATGCTAAAGATAACTTTTTGAGTGTATTTGTAGACCCTATGTGGTAGTTAGGGTCAACACCTTAATTTATAATCATATAATAATTCCATCCAATTAAAATCATATGATGTGAATTCCATACACTAATCAAAGTAAATGAAACATAAAATATGGTATAGTGAGTGGTGATAGGTGTTGTATAGAGTTGTGCAAACCTGTAGGGGTAGGTGTTGTTGGCCCCATTAATAATCTAATATTATTTTTAAATGGAATCAAATATCTAGAAGACTATAACTTTTTTTTAATTTTTTTCTTGTATTTCATTGTATGAATATGTGTCATCAATCAACCCTACACGTCAAGACCTAGAAACTTGTAAACACTTGCAATTTTGTGAAAATGACCATTTTGAATGAATTGATAGTGTTTTTGCATGTTTTTGGTGATTTAGACTCTAATGTTTGGTATTTTTTGTCCAAAAGTCATTTTGTAATAATTTCACCCAAAAAAATTCAAAAACATCCTCCAAAAAGAATACAAATTAATGTCAAAAACACAAAGAAAGTGATAAAACTACTCAACAATGGCTTTAAAGGGAAAACAAATAATAAATAAATAAGATATAATTTATAATACATTACTAAAATAAGCCAAATACATCACACAAAATCATGCACACCATATATATTTATATATTTCTCTTATATGTGATTTACAATCTATCTAATTATCTTCAAAAATAATAAAAGGGAGTGTCTATCTTAAATACCCTAGAAGATTTTGTTCATACAAAAATAGTTTTTTGTAAGAAAAACATAATTTGAGATTAATAAATATGCATGCACATGGGAATATATCCTATCCTGATGGCTTCCACTGATTTACTCATTGTTAGGGCTTCATTTGATTTTTGTGGGCAATGGTAGACATTTTAGCTAGCTTTTCTATTCCAGGGTATAAGTTTTTTCTTTGGTGCTCTAATTTTGGATCAAATGCTAATAATTATAAGGGTACCTATTATGTATTTGTATTGGCAATAGTTGTGACTTTATCTTGTATTCAATATCCCATGGGTAAATTTTTGATTTGGGTAGGGTTTCATTGTAGTCACTGCCATCTACAAAACCTTGAAGCAATCCCTTGGCCTATTTTGAACTTGTTGGATTTTATTCTTCTATCTCAGGTAGGTATAATCTTATGGATAATAAGGGTGAACCCTCCATGGAATTTACATCCCGGATGTAGAAGTTAGATAATTCAAAAATAAAGCAAGAGGGGGCATTTATGGGCATTCTAGTAGTTTCCTGTAGGGAGGAAATTTTGGTGGAAGTGTTTTGCAATGAGGAGTGGTTCATAGAAAGGGATTTACCAAACCTTCATCAATGGATTTTGAATACATTACTAAATTTTATAGAAGACTGCTTAGATATTTACCCCTATGTACATGGGTTTTTCATTGTGGTTTTTTATAGTCTTAAAGATCACAACAAGGTTGTATAGGTTAAAGCATGGAGCTGGGATTAGCATTTCCTCTTTTATAAAGTCATGGTTTCCAATGTTTAACCTTGTTGTAAAAACCCTCTCTATCAAATCCATTGGGGTTCATCTTCCAAATCTTCTTATCCTATTTTGGGTTAATTCTTGCCTTTTAATTAATGGTGGAGTTTTGGGTGACTTTATTGCTATTGATGCCTCTACATTTAATTTCTCCCATGCCATGTTGGTGTGAATTCTTGTTAACTTGGACATTTCTCAAGGTCTTCTAGAAATGATTAATTTTATGGTCAAGGATTGGTGTTGAACTCAATGCATTGACTACAAAGGGCTTCCCTTTCATTGTTGAAGATGCTTTAAAATTGGTCATCTTATTACATATTATCCTAACACTAAGTGGAAATTTGAATCCTCCTGGTGGAAGAATGCTCAGGATGACCATATTACAGTTGTTTCAAATAACTCTCTTACTTTTTATTATGGAGAGTTGGTAGTGCCTTCTAAAATTGTTGTGCCTAATGATCTCTCACCTCAAGGGTAAGTAAATAATTCTAAGGAAGTAGGGGTTGTTATAACCTATAATACTATTTTAGCTAATAATGAAGCTTTATCTGGTTCCTCCTCTAGTAATTTCATTACACCTTTTAGGTGATTCAAGGGACCTTCTCTCTCAATAATATTATACAATTAAAATAAATAATAAATGAGGATATTTCTCTCCCAGTCTATCCTCCATGACTTTTCACTCGCACATCAGAGAGGTTAAATGAAGACAAAATGATAAGGATTTATTCCTTTGGAAGTTTACATGGTTTATAGCTTTGAGGGATGACTAACTCGGATTTCATTTTAAGTTGTAGGCTATTTAGTATATATAATGGTGTTTTGTTTAATAGCCATTTCGGATTGGTTTTATGTTATCTTCAATTATTTTGTATACTACTTGGGGATATTTGTTCTCGCATTGGTGGGTCTGGGCTAGTTCAACCAAGTTTTGTTATTTTCATTCCCTCATGGATTTTTATCTAACATAAATGGGTGGTGTTTTTATTCAATACTTAATGTGTGTGAGGGTCCCTTAGACCCTTAATTATCTATCAAAAAAATATGCATGCAAATAATTAGAAACTCAACAAAATAACTAACCTCCCTAAGATTTAAATATGTTTGCTAGTGTGAACCAAGACATAACCAGGCTAGTTGAGAAAATTACACTAGTAGCATGTCAACACTAACCATGTAGTAGTCATGAAAATAAACAACACACATCTAGATAAATGGCTTAGAAAAATGGTGAGTAAGAGCCTTGTAACTGGGTACAAGTCATGTGGCTAGGAATATGTCAATATTTAGCATTGTTAAATACTTGTGACCAAATTTATGTATCTACATTTTCCTCCACTTTATTCTAGTATTAAAATTTATAG
>JARHVA010005478.1:1150000-1157500 GCA_037957365.1 Torreya grandis
TTATGTGCAAATTAGTCTCTTTACAAGGTTAAGATATTAATGGTTGTGTATAGGAAACACACTATTGAATTCAATATGAAAAAATGTAAGTACACTTGAATGAAGGGAAATATACATAAATGAAACTAAGACTACTTTATAAGTTTCATGTTTTTGAACTAGATATAATCAATCAACCATTCATAAAAAAATTACTTATAATTAAATCAATTTATAAGAATAAAGAGAAATCAAAACACAACTAAAAATGTAAACACACAATTTGAATGGAAAATATCTACTTAACAACTGGGATTGTCACAACAACTACTCACAAGTGGGCCCTAATTTTTTGGACTTGTGATTTATATCCCTTCCTTGATTACAAATTATTTATCTCAAATCACTTCACTTGCATTGATCAAATTTTGTAGCAATAT
Organism: Torreya grandis; assembly: GCA_037957365.1. Taxonomy (NCBI): domain Eukaryota; kingdom Viridiplantae; phylum Streptophyta; class Pinopsida; order Cupressales; family Taxaceae; genus Torreya; species Torreya grandis. Next base: position 1,150,420 of record JARHVA010005478.1, read on the forward strand.
AATGATTTCCACAATAAATTACAAAAGTTTAAAAAACATTCTTCACTTAATATGCTTATGTTTATGTTAATCTTGATTCTAACTTAATGTCACCTAGAACTCTTCCCTTATATACAAAGAGGAAGTGTTTATAACTTAAGAAAGGAATAAAATTTATAAATATAGGATTTTGAATAATAACAAAAATCATAGGAATACATGAAGTTGTTGAGATGGTTAAAACCATGTAACTGTATAATCCATAAGTGAAAATTATGATCTAATGGTGTTAACCTATAATTACAACATTTTTATCAAATTTTATGTTTTTTGGATACTATTGAATGAGTGGAAATATAGTTATAATTGACAAATAGAAATTATATGATGGTCTATAAAATGATCCCCTATAGTCATTGATGTGAGTGTTTCTTAATTGCTATGGGTGCTCTATGTTCCAACGTCCAGTCAATAATAAACTAAATGTATTCTACTAGAATGACTACATATTATTTGAACTTAACAACACATATCTTTCCATTCCTATTAGCCATGAAAACATAAACCAATATCAAACCATTTAACTATATTATAAGACTTAGAAAAAACATATTTAAAATTAATATTTCCTTTACATACATACATATATGAGTGTTTTGGAATGAAAACTATAAAAAGAAATAAATAATGAATGGTTTAGATATAATATGAGATCATTATTGGGGCTCATGACACCCCAAAAATTAAGGTGTTGCACATCTCTTGTACAACAAAAAATGTGTATCATGAGGGATGTATAAAAATCAGCAAACATGAAATGGGAACACATGGGTTTGAAGTTATAATATTTTTCATCACCTATTTACTATTGTGGAATGTATCCCATTTTTTAATACAAGAACCATATTTTATGTCTTCCTCTCATTCATTAATTTATCATGTTCCAATATAGTATGGGATAGGAGACCAAAATATTAGAATCCTGAACTTCATGCCTATCCATCCAATTATATTATCTTTTAAACAATTTATAATTCTAACAAGTATTCCATTTGAAACTCTAAAATTTTGAACAAAATATGATTCTCTTTATTTCAATTGTGGTGTAATTTATGCCCATCTCACTCTATAATCTTAAAGGTTCTTCTTAGATTTCTTGTTAGAAATTTAAATGTGATTATCAATGACTTGTCATCTGGAAGACTAAAGAACAACATTAAACTCAAGGTATTGAATACAACTATATGATTTCTTGATAATTTTAATAGGAAATAATAATTATAATCTAAGATTCAATGGGGTAGAGGTATCTACTACAAATTATCTCTTCATTTATTTTCCTATTCTCAATTCATTCTTAAGTTAAAAATAATAACCACAAGTTTTATGTCTCCCATCCATAAATTGGGGTTCCACTCTTTGTTACTAGTGACTACCAAGTCATGTTATTAAACTTAACATGTCAAGTCCTTGTGATTCTCTATTCCATTGAGATATTCATTAAAAAATAAAAAGACAATCTTATAGAGTCTCTTTACCCTGAATTCAATGCACCAATTTGAAATTGAATACATTATTCCTAAAGGTATAAAGCATATACTCTAGGGGGAGGTCTACATTTTAATAATTGTATAGTCATCTCACAAACACTAGGAACTAAAGATTCAAAATTAGAAATTACTATCTCATTTTTCCTTAATTCTTCATCTTTTTCCTCCATCTATTTCTTCAAATTATTATTTTCTTGTGTCAAGAAATGGATTTTATTGTGCTTTATTTTATAATTTTTAAACCAAATCAACTTAAAGGATTCAAAAATGTCTTGATACCATTTTATTGTAATAAAATCTACATGAGTTTGAATAATTTATTCAATCATACCTATTTGTGGATAATAAGTTGTAGGTTCAATGACTATGATTGTAGGTAGCTCAAGTACCATGTTTGCATGTTCTTCAAGAGTATTACCAAAGAGGTAATTGTTGTAATTGCCATTCAAGGTTCTTGTGTAACTATTGCATTTTCTTATGATTTGGATGTAGGTTTTTGTGTTCTGGCCACTCTTTCTTCTTCCTCGACTGTCACTTGAGTTAATATATCTAGTCCATTTTTCCTTGCCTCTAATCCCATAATTTTAGTCCTTATATGTTTCATCTCTTGATAAATCAATAACTTGTCATGGTCACTCAATTCTAGACTAGGAGGAAGGGTTTTTTCCCTTTCCTAAGTTACTATAAACTCTTCCTTCTCTTTCTCTTGAATTCCCTCATTGATAAAATATTTTCCTATATTTATTCTCATATCTTGTTTTCATTATTATTAGTTCTTTCATCTCTTCTTCTTTCTTCATTTTTTTCCCTTGCCTCCTCTTCTTCCATTTCTTCCTCTTCTTTTATTTCTTATTTAGTCTAAAAACTTATACTAGTGGTTTCCTCATTACTATATTCTTCGTGCCGAAACTCATAACTTTTTTAGATATATCCTCTTCTAAGGAAGTGGCAATTATGATTGCCTTGGATGAACATGATCTTGTTAGTATTCCATTGGATCTCAATCTATAGAATGTCTCTTTAATATGATAGATGATGCAACATAAATCTTTTTATTTTTACTAGGTGGAAGAGATGCTTCAGGTGGAGGAGATGTTACAGGTGAAGGAGCTGTTATTGGTGGAGTTGTTATACATGGAGGATCTGTTATAAGTGATCTAGGATAAATAAAATCCTACAATGGAAGATGGCATATGGCTACAAATTCTTCCCAATTGACATCAGTTCTAGTGGAAGCTAAAACTCTCCTCATAATTAATGTGATTAAATAATTATGGGAAAGTGTTGAATGATTTCATTTTTCAATATCCTTGGTCATTCTTTTCAAAAAATACATAAATTAACTAGTAATGTTTATGATATGGCCATGACTTATTTAAATGACCCAAAAAATGCAAGTGGGGTATATGATAAAGACAACCTACATTCCCCTGTGATGTATTTATTAAAAAATATGGCCACCTGACACCAAATGGTAGGGAGAGAAAACATTTGTGTGGCTTAAGTTCTAATTCTAAATTATCTTTTGGCCTAGTGAACCTTTCCCTGGTATCCATAATAGTGTGTCTTTTATCCATTCTTCCCATACAATAGGTAGACCATAGGTTTCTAATATTAATTCTTCTATTAGGACTATCTCTAGTTCCTTAACATCTTCTCTGTCATTCCTCATGGTTTGGTAAAAATCTTACACTATTCTCAAATTATATTTTATCAATCTCTTTATGTAGACCATCAATCTTGTAACATAAAAAAGGGATATTATCCTTGGGTTATTCTAAAGTATTATGTGGTATGTGGGTTCTATGTATTTTATATCTCCTCTTATTTTTACGTGTATTCTTCACTATTGACATATTCATAGTTTTTGTTGGTTCTAAAATATCATATTCTTTCTTAGGAAACATAATGCCATTTTTTAGTATGAATTGATAACACATTTTCATCCTTTCTTTGGGGTTTTTATATTATCTAAATCAAGTTTCCTTTGTTGATTGACATGTTACATTGATATCATCCCTTGGAAAATAAATGTACAAAGTGACATTGAGTATCCCCCAAAAAAATTAAAAGCTTCACTTGACCTCAAGTGAAAATGATTGGACAATAGGGTACATGCAGAAAATGAGGTGAGAGAAAATTGAAATAAAATTATTGGGAGAACATGACATTAGATGATGACAAGGCATTAGGATGATTTGGTAGATAATGCAATAAATGTTTTAGGGAAAGGTGGATTATTTAAAAATTGAGTACTCATAAATAGTCACATCATAGTAATAATAGATAAACATATAAAAACAAACTATAAGAGTAATATATTTTTATTCTAAATTCATAATATAAGTACCTAGTACATTGCATTGGTTTGATTAATATAATTATAATTTATGTGTATGGTTAGTATTAATTCACTAGATATGCTCTATCAAGAGTAATTAAATTCAGACATGTAGGATAGTTGAGAGCTTATGGAAAAAAAATTGTCTTGGTGACTTTGTCTTAAAATTGTTGACAAGTAATTTTGTTGTACAAATATTGTGAGAAACTTTTTGTAGAAATGTTTAGTTTGAATTTGAATTCACATCTCTTGAGCTGATAAATTACTTGTATGTTGAAATCATAATGAAATGAAATAATACCCCTAAGGACAATCTCATGTCATCAAAAAATAAGGATCCATGGGTGGAAGGCTATAGGTTGCTATTGTAGATGACATTTAAAAAAAAAGAAAGAGGCAATAGTGGTAGCAGGTAAATTTTGGGAACTTATAGTTTTATGCAAATACAAACCTACTTAGTAAAAGAGCTAAAAATATGAAATGAATTCACCTTTGAGATAATCCCATCTGACAACTATTGGAACAACTATGGTAATGAGGATATAGTATGCTAAAGGACTCATGTAGATGTTGTGGGTTTAAATGAAGTTGCATTTAGATATTGCAGGTAAAAACACATTTGTATATAGATGTTGCAAGTTGAAGAAAAAAAATTATGACAAGATGAAAGTATGTTTTGTATAGCTTTGGAGGATGCAGGCATAGGGTTTTACCTACATGTATAAATTTTATAGGTTTGGATGTTGTAGGTGTATATGTTTAACTACATATTTGAATGTTATAGGTTTATAAATACTTACCTACAAATTTTAATGCTACTTGTTTGGAGGTTGTAGATGTAGATGTTTTAGGTTTGAATTTTAACTACAATAATATAAAGTGGACATTTAGCAACTAAAGTTAGACCTATAACAATTGAAAGTGGACTTCTAGAAACTAAAACTAGACCTATAGCAACTAAAATTAGACGTGTAGAAATTAAAATTGCATCTATATCAACTAAAACTGGACCTATAGTAATTGAAATTGGATATATATTTAATGAAAGTGGACTCATAACAACTAAAAGTGGACCCATAGCAATTGAAAGTTAGCAGTGACTTATATCATATGACCTTTACTTTTATTTTTCTATCAGGTTGTTAGCAAGTTGATTTTCTACCTTAGTCAAGTTTTATAGTTTTCTATTTTTTATGTTTTTGTTTTTCATTTTGTTTTTATTTTTAATTTTACTCCTAGGTGTCTAGACAAGTTGGTTTTCCACTCATGCCCTTACAATGTAGTTTTTGTTATCCAACAAGATGGTTTTCTAACCAAAACTACCATGTGTGATGTATTTACACTGGAGAAATGGATTTGAAATGAAATGTATTGACTAGAATTTAACAAGTTTTGATGATGAAATAGTAGGTGTTTTAGAGTGTTTTTCTAGTTTATAATTTATTATCATATCTATATAAGGTTGGTCTTTAGTCACGAGATTTGGAATGAACCTTTCTTTGGAGAGAGGTTTCTTATATAACTTGAGATAGTGTCTATTGACCATCAAAGAGAATATGATAGGATAAATTATGTATAACTTGACTATTTTATAATCAAACACCTTTTATATCCCATAAGGACCTACTAGGTAGCTTGAATTTTTTATTTATGGTCCTTGTATTTGGAGTCAAAAAATAATTCTCAATCTCTTAGATGAAACTTCCTTGTTTTAATGAACTTGTCATTTCATTTGTTAATTTTTTGTTGAATTATTTATGTGTTATGTAGAGCATCGCTTCTCATTTCATCAATATATTTGATCTTCAATACCCTTTGCTTATGTGCTTTTATCAAATCAATACCCATTTGTAGGGTATTCCTTAGAGTCTTGAATTTAAACATTATAGGAAGACAACTTTCTTACCATAGGGAAACTCATAATATGTGAATCTTGTGGTTGTCTTACATGTGGTCCTATAATACCATACATCCTTTGGAAAATGTTATACCCAATAATAATGGTGTGTGTGTGTGTGTGTGTGTGTGTGTGTGTGTGTGTGTGTGTGTGTGTGTGTGTGTGTGTGTGTGTGTGTGTGTGTGTGTGTGTGTGTGTGTGTGTGTGTGTGTGTGTGTGTGTGTGTGTGTGTGTGTGTTTAATCTTGTTAAGGATATTATATATCTCCCTATTAGTGACCTCTATTTAGTGATTGAATTATGGATAATATGGAGTGGACTTATCATGCCTAAATTTATAATCTACTAGAAGGGTTACAAGTAGATTGGACATGAATTATGGTCTTTGATAAAATAATATATCTCATGGAAATCCATATCTTATAAATATTTATTCGTAAATGAATTATTCTACTTTTTCATCCCATACATGAATCAAAGCTCTAACTTCTATGCATTTGGTGAGGTAGCCTATACATACCAAAATATGATCTTTGCCCTGAGAAGGTGGGTCTATTGGGAAAATGAAGTAAATCCCTCTTTTCTTAAATGGTTTTAACTCTAGTTTAGACTTAAGTGGAATCTCATCTAAATGTGTGGGTTTCCCCATACATTGGCATTTATCACATTGATGAGTGCATGTAATAACATCTCTATAAATAGTATTCCAATAGTAATTGGTGGTAAGTGTTTTTTAAGTTGTCCCTTTTAATTTAAAATGACCCCTATAGGGTTCATCATGACATGCTTGAAGGATATCAATAACTTCATCCTCTCTCACACATATTCTCATTATCATATCAGGTCTAGTGTGGAAGAGGTATATATAAATCTTGGAATATGGGGTGCTTTTAACCACCAAATTATGTTTTTTTAGGTGAAAAATGTGTAGGAGTCTAACCTATAGCCAAATAGTTTTCAATAACTAATAACTACATTCTATACCAAGCCTATCCTATCAACAATAGTAATGTCAAATTCCTATAACAATAACAACCATATAATTATCTTACCTATTAATATTGGTTTGTTGATTAAATATTTAATAGAATCATGATCAATATGAATAAATAAAAGATAACCAGCAATGTAATGTCAAAATTTGTTTACAGCATACAATACCATGAGGAAATCCTTTCTTGTGACTATGTAGTTTAACTCTGCATGTTGTAGATTCTTGATAGTGAAATAGATAATGCAGTTAAGTGACCCTATTTTTTCTAAGTACTTACCTAAGTGTCATGTTTGATGCATCAATATTAATTTAGAAGGTTAG
>JARHVA010005478.1:1162500-1192500 GCA_037957365.1 Torreya grandis
ATGAGATGAGCACCTACCATGACCCAATTTTAGTAGTTGGTAGCCCAGGTTAAGGCTAGTAGGGAGATTACCCTAGTAAGTAGCTAAAGCATGTGATTTTTGCCGATTTGAAAGCTTGTTTTTTATGTTTTTGAGCTATTTTAAAGTGTTTTAGGAAATTTCCACTAGTTCCAATGCTCTTATCTAGGAGTCAAAACTCTTGTCCAATGTTCAATGCTATTGTCTAGGTTTTAGCACTATTATCTAGAACTAGTGTCCTTTTATAGTGTTGTTGTCCATTAGGGCTAGTTTTATGAAATTTTGATTGGCTATCTATTATTGTTTAGCTTGGTTGTTTACTTTGGAAGATTTGACTGATACATATGTTATTTTTCTAGTGTTTTGCAAGGTGAGGTATGGATGAGGGAGTTTCATAGAGGCCAAGTGATGGAGACACTAAGATTATTGCTTTTATTAATTGATGAGAAAGTTGTGATGGATATAGTAGGGTTGGGTCATGTGTGTGACCTAGGCCCTATGTAGTGGGATAAGTATCTAAATACTTCCTTATGTGAGAGGTTAAATATAGATGCATGTACTCTTTGTCTTCTTACTAGGGAGATGACAATTCTTCTAGAGGATGTGTACCATATTCTACACTTATTAGTTAGTGAACGTCAGGTGACATTGTAGGATGACATGGGTGCGGATGCTATTGACCATGCATCCCTATATTTTGTTGGTGTGCTTTCAAGCATACATAGGAGAGGTAGTGATAGCGATGCATTATTGTTAATTATTGTGTAATTAAGTTTTATGCACCTATGGAAGTGGTTGACCATATTGTTGGCCTCATTTATTGTTATGGATGGGAGTAGGGTGTTTATTTCATATAGGATGCATAGGATCGTGCATAGTATAGAGGTGTATGGTACTATGTTCTCATGAGGTATGACTATACTTTCTCACCTATATAGGGATCTTTATTAGTTTACTTAGGAGGCATTTAGTGATGGCATGAGTGCAGCTACTCTATTACATTGTTGGGCTTACGAGCATATGGTGGTTGTGTGGCCGATAGAATTTCCAAGGGAGACGTGGGAACCTCCACAACCATATGGAGATCAATGGATGAGTACATTGGCTATTTGGTCTCCTATGATAGATTACTATAGAAAAAATTTAGATAGGTTGGTGGTTTAGGATATTATATGGAGGCCCTATAAAGGATTCCCTAAGTAGCTAGAGGATGGAGTGCATCTTTGGTATATGAGGGTTAATTGTTGGTTACATGACCATTGGGTTAGAGTGTAAAAGTGTTTTTAGTATGAGTGTGTGACTAGAGAGTTTGGGGTACCATGAGATGTGCCCCTTATAGAATGGGTGTGAGTGAGGAGTGCATAGACACCAACAAGTGTAGGAGCTCATGGGAGGCCTACTAAGGTTGAGTTAGCACCATTACCTTTAGATGCATGAGATTTAGATATAAATATTCTTGATGTAGATGATATTGGATGCATAGAGGCATATACCACATGGTGGGTGAGGCATCGATGTGCTTTGTTATATCCTATTGGTGGAGGGGATACCCCTGAGTATGTGGACCCTACTCTGATCTAGATGATGAGAGGTAATTATTTATTATATTTGAATTATTGTTCAATTTTATGCATGTTTTAACTTGCTTTTAAAATGTATGTCTAATGTAGTGTTGTACTTTTGAGTGCAGGTGGAGTTGAAGGTGCTTAAGATGAACCATAGGTTGGGGTAAGAGGTGGAGATGATGGGTTTTAGGAGAGAACCATTGAGTTTACACTTTGTGAGCTCAAATAGGATGTTCTTGATGATGTTGCAGACGAGGGTTTGATAGAGTGAGTGATAATTTCAATTGGCATTTATGATCATTTGTTTAATAGGTCTGATATAGCTATAGTTGCATATGTTAAGGCTATGGGAGAGAGAGATGAGTTGAGGGCTGAGCAAGATAGGCATAGGATGCATCCACCTAATTATGGATCGAGGAATATGTGGATTATGGATAAGTACATTGATTTTCAAAGGTAGTATGAAAACTTTCATGAGGAGCATGGTTGGTTACTTGAGTGAGATAATTAGTGTAAGAGGAATTCGGGAGCTTGAGGAGGTGTGGGGACATCAAGTGTGAGGCTAGACTATGGGAATAGTACTAGAGGAGAGAGTGAGACTGAGAGTGAGAGCATGATGCCCATTCATGATTTATTGTATCTTGATATGATGTATATGTATTTGAAAACATTGCTATATATATGGATATTGTTTTGATTTTGAGTCATGCATACTATGCTATGGGATTTGAAATATATTGTTATATTCATTGTATATAGTTGTTTTAGAAGTAGTTGATTTGGTATTGATTTTGAATGTTATTTATGCTTGGTAAAATGATACTTCAGATATGAGATTTAATTATTTGTTGATAAGTGTGATGCTAGATTTTTGATTTGTAATCATATGTAAGCAAAAATTTGTGGGTTTGTTTTGTAACTAAGTTGTTTGGATAAAGAGAATTTGTGTAATGTTGGTAAAAATATGATTTGGTAAGATCTAGATTTTTGATAAGCTAGTTTTGGCTATGGATAGTTATTAGGAATTATGAATGTTAGTTGTTAGTTTATGGGGATGTAAGATAGCTCATTGTACATATTACTTCCTTGAAAGTGGCTCAAGAATACGAAGGCTAGTTAGACCCTTGGCTCCATCATAACCCTGATAAGTGAAGATATGAATTGATGCTGGTATGAATGTGCATCATATCACTCTATGATATATCACTATCTAAAACCTATTGGCCAATGGATAAGTGTTTATACTACTCATACTATGTAGGAATATGCTTTGCATCTGATATTTTATGTTGTATACTAAATGTAGCTAGACATGGAGATTATACAAAATATAAATTAATTAGAGATGCAAAAGAAATTGTGGGCTATAAATAAATATCTTATATATATAATCATATACTTTGTGGCCTTTGTTAAGATGTGTATGATTGAACCATAGATCAAGTTAGATCTAAAACTTATGATGCAGGCTCATTTAATCTCAACCATAGAGTATTGTTGCTTGAGATAGGACCTACAAAATCTATCCATAGTGTATATTTATTAGTACTATTACTTTATGATGTGGGTTTATTTAATCTTAACCATAGTGGATTACTATGTGAGATAGACCTAGAAAATCTGACCGTAGTGAATATTTCTCATGAGTAGTAATTTGTTGTGCTACCTATGACTCTATTGGATATGTATATGGAACTACACTATGTACTCCTTAAACTACACTAATATGTGTAGGTTTTTATCACTGTACTGGTTTCCAAACCTTTTGAATACATAGAATAGGATATCTCATATGAGTCTTTATACTAGAACCTACATTACTCTCACGATGAGTGACCGATGATTCTTGTAAAGGAATGTCATGGGATGATTAAGTCATGGAAGAATGATTTATTTGGTTCCATGATGAAGGATATATCGATGCCCCCTATGTAAATGTTATGATGCCATTATCATCACATTGATTAATGTAATCTCTGAGTCCATATTAATCATTATTTCTATGTCCATAGATATGATGATAGTTGTAAAAGGGTTGATGTGGCTATTTATATAGGAGATGTGGATCTCATCGATGAGTAAAAGGTAATGTGATTAACCTCCTATCTATAAGTTTTGATAATAGTTCTGATAATATGATAGATGGACTATCCTACTCTGAATCAAATTGTAATGGTTCTTTGACGTTGTTCACTATAGTGCATACTGTAGGATGTACTCTAGAGACTGGCTCTCTATTCTTAACCAATTTATTTTCTGGTTGTGGTCTTTTATCTTGTTTAGGACATGGTGAATGTTGTATGCTAGGAGATATAGACACTACTGTGAAATATAGAGTAATCTGATCAACTGAGTCTACCTCAATCAATCATAATTTCTTTTCCAAAGATAGAATTGTATAGCATAAGTGCCTGAAAGAAGACTTTATTTGATATAGTAGATGATCAAGGAGAGTTGATGAAGCCCCTTAGTAAATATATGTTGAATCTCTACATTTGTTGGTTTGTATATCAATCTTAACATGTTTCTTGAATCTTAAGATATAATCACTAGCTAGCTCTGAAGTATTATGATGTAAAGTTTAAAGTTTCTCATATGTGACATGAGGGCTTGTGTTTGCTATGTAATGTCTGAGAAATGCATCCTCTAAGTCATCATATGTGTGCAAGGAACCAATAAGGAGTAGATGAAAGAACCAATTATGAACTTTCCCCACTAATGTCTACTAGAATAACTTAAGTAGAATTAAAGGACTTGCATGAGATGGTAAAGCCTATTGAAAGGCCTAAAGGTGTACAAATGGATCTCTAGTTCCATCAAAGTGAGGCAATGATGGTAATTACAAAATTTTAGGTAATGAATATTTTATGAATGTATTCTAAAGTAGGTTACCATGTAGATCATTATAATCCATCCAAGACTTATAAGCCTTTTTTCTAAGGTAAGGAGATGTACTTGGTGTTGTAATTCACCAACTACATGCATCAAAGAGATAATCTCCTAAAATGGTACATTAATATATTGGAGTGGTTCATTTAATCATTGAATTTGACTATTAATTTTAGCCATGGGAATGTTACATTTAGTAATTAGATGATAAAGAGGGGGTGTACTCACTTGAACCTTAGGAGGAATGGTAACTTGGACCTTACTAGAGGGATGTGGGCTACCATTCTATTTAGATGAAGGGTGAGAACTGGGTTCTACTATAGTGATGGGTGGTTTGGAGGATTCATTGATATCTTTCTATTTTAGTGAATCACATTTTGATTGAGTAGAAGATGTGATATTATCATTAACATGTGAATTATTTTAAATAGAATCATTTATAGAAGTAGAACCAACATTTGGAAGTGCATTATGTTTGAGAGGAGTAAGAGAAGAGTTAGAAACATGAGATGCATATTATTATACACTATGTGCATAATAATCATCATTTTTCCATGTACTATCATCATTTTAATATTTTTCATAATCACTCTCATTTTCATATTCATTTGCATGTTCACTATCATACTCATTATCACTTTTAGTGCAACTCCAGAGAGGTGTAAGAGAAGAATTTAATTATTTTCTAATATGCAAGAAAGTATCATTTGAAAATGGAATATCATGTGTATATATGTTATTCATGGATGTAATACATGAATTATTTTCATGAAAAGTAATAGAAATATATTTTTCATTTAGACATTCTTTTGACAAAGTAGAGTTAGGAACATGAGATGTATCATTCAAACTATGCATTGGCAATTTGATTATATTACATTTATATTATTGTAATTTGAACATTGAAGTAGCAAGAGAAAGAGAGATATTAAGTTTAAATGGAAGAAAATTATCACCAATAAGAGGTTCACTTGGAAGTGCATGACTAATTTGTTCATTTGGTGCATTGTGAATAGGAGAATGAGGTGAAAAGTACCTTTCCCATTTATAAAAATTATTTTCTTTAGAAGAGGGAATAAAAGTGATAGGTTTGAGAGAACAAAATGCATCTACTTGTACTTCATTATCACTATCATGTATATCATCATATTCCTCATTAAAACAATAGTATTTATCTTCATTGTAAATGAAATCATTTTCCACATTTTTAGCTAGTGTGCAATTTTGCAAATTTGTCCATTCATTGTCATAATTATGAAAAGAAATCAAAAATTGATCTATGGGATGACAGGGAAGAAGTTTATTAGTGGTTATTTTATTTATTTCACCAAAGAGAATATTTAAAATTACTATTAAGCAAATAGATACAAAAATAACTATGAACATAGAGAATTTGAAAATAATTTTTAACTATCCAAACAATTTGTAAAAATTCCAAAGTATTTTTCTAAAAATTGTAAGGAAAACTTGGGGTTTGAGGACCTAGTTTGAAAATTGAGGGTTTTTAGCTAGGGTTTTAGAATTTTTTAAAATTATGTAATAATTTTAAATTCTAAAAATAGTTTTGAATAGAATAAATGCACAAAAATTTGAAATTTGAAATTTAAATTTTTGTGCAAGAAAACTACTAATATTGAAATTTTGAAATTATTTTTGACAAAGTAAACAATTTGTAAAAAATTTAAAATGTTTTTATAAAATTTTCAAGGAAGGAGGCATAGGGTTTGCGGACCTAGTTTGGAAATCTAGGGTTCTGAGTTAGGGTTTTAGAATTTTTGAAAATTATATAATAATTTTAAATTCTAAAAATAGTTTTGAATAGAATTAATGCACAAAAATTAATACAAAAATCAAAAAATTGAAATAAATTTTTCTCACAAAATATGAAAGAAAAACCCTAAGGGTAATTAGGATTTTTATATTTATTTAAATTAAGTTGGGTTCACCAAATGTTTTATTATTTTTGAGAAAACTGGTGTATAGTTCCTAAATAATAAGGGGTCTAGAGTAAGGGAGAAATCTAGTTTAATAACGTAAAATATAGATTTTTATCAAATAAATTAAATGAAAATAAATAAACTTATCTAAAAATGGATTGAAATAGATTATTTAGGGGCTAGAAACTAAGATGCAGGATTGGGACACTATTTGGAATCTGGATCTAGACTTCATTTCTTAATTAGACAAGAGTGGCACTGACACTATTATCCACCTCTACTATTGTTGTCTTGAGGATCTAAGATATTTGATTTTTATTCATAGGGTCAGTGTGATCTTGGGTACCAAATTTTAGAGGGTAGAAGTCAACAAATCTCACTGTAGGTCCATTTCAATCTCTAAACTATGTATTTATCTGCACACATGGAAACAACAAAAGCATCAAAATCAAAAGGGGGAAAACTGGGTTAGGGGAAGAATGATCGCATGATATATAACCCCTAATATCTTGATCACTACCTATATTAACCCTCAAGATAGGGTCTCAGATCAAATGTAGTTCTCCCTTAGGGAATATGCATAATCAACGCACATGATAGATGTAAGAATGACTTTTGCCTACACCCTTCTTTGATCAAGAATGCAAATTTATGTGTGATGTAAAATATTGAGCTATACTATTAACTTTTATTTATTAAGTCTAATGTACCAAAGTATTAAGTGTTAGATATAAAATTCCTTATGTAGTCCTTTATATAGGAGACTCTTTATTTTAAATTTTGGGGCTTTATTCACATTTGGCAGACATGGGAAAACTTAGGGATGAGGAAAAGAAAGGGAGTAGGACCCATATAGTATAAGAAACTAATCGTTAGAGGAAAAAATGGACTTAGACAAGAGCATTGGAAATGGACACTAGTGGCATCGACATTGTTGTCCAACACCAACACTCTTGTCCTATAGTCTTGGGACCTGGGGGGATGGAAAGAAGATAGAAAACCTGACCTGGCTGAGGTGTAATGACCGTTTGAAAGGATTTAGATGACTAGGATTAGGCAAAAATGTGTCTAGATCATGTGACAAGGTTGAGATGACTAAAATGAAAGACATGGCTAAATGTGAACCAAGCTCATATTCTCCAATTGGAGTCTCCTATGAAAGGACTGTGAAAAGACATGATATGTGTGGTTGTTTGACCAATTTAAGGTGTATACAATGATGATGATGATGATGATGATGATGATGATGATGATGATGATGATGATGATGATGATGATGATGATGATGATGATTTCAAAGGTCTGAGTGTACCCACCACATATCATGATAATCCCATGTAATTTTTTTTTATGTTTTTGAAGCATGGTGATTTTTTGGGTCTCTTTTTAGGAATCCAACTTATTTTTAATATTAAGGGGTATTCTTGGTAGTATATTCACTTGTTTTTATAAGTATGTCATGGATTTAATGTTTCCTAGAAGAGTGTCAAGGCAATAATTATGTGATAGGAGATGATGAAAATTCCTAATATTTTTTTTTGAATTAGATGTATCTTATATAAGAAGAATATTAGAATTAGGAAAATGTGGACATAAAATAATGTTATTAGTATGTTGTTTTAATGTGTAAATTATTTGTATGGCATTGGAAGTGCTTGTATCTTCCTCTTGTTCTTGTAAGGTTGTGTTCGATGGTGAGTAAGGTTTATAAGGGAACATGGTCAACATCATCCACTTATACCCATGAGTATTGATCTTAATCTGATGAATGTTTGATAGGTGGATACAAAACAAATTTCATTAAGGTATTTACATTTAAATTGAGCATATTTTCAAACTCATAAGTAATGAATGCATTAGTTGTATCCAACCAAGGTCTGATTAAGATTAGAAGGTATCAACCTAAGTTTGATTTGGGTTGTAATATCATGAAATCATTAATATATTCCAATGAGTATAATATTATAACAATATCCTCTATGATTCCATTAGGTTTTATAGTTAATCGACTAGACATCTATAAAATAGTGGGTGTCTCTCAAAAGCTTGTAAGTTTTAATTTTCTCATGGTTTATTTTTTAATGACATTAATGGTTACTCCTAAATCAATCAAGGTATTCTGAATAAGGGTGGCATTGATTTAAAATTCCATAAATAATATTTTAGGATTAGATTATTTTTTTGGGATGATGTTTCCCAACATGATATAAGTTATCCAACCACTTGGAAAGTCCTCAAATCCCTTCATTTTGATCAATTTTTTTAAGAAAGAGTTATCAGATAGTATTGCTATAAATGGGAACATCCTTAATTATTTGTAACAAATTTATTTTGAAACACACATTTTTTAGTTGGTCTACAAAATAAAATTCTAAGTTTGGTTCTTGTTTTTAGAGATTAAATCTCTCTAGAAAAGGACTAGTTGATGTTGCTTATTCGATGGATGTGCTTAGTTCAATATCATGATTGTTATTAGATGTTTTGGGTTAGTTAGTGTGTTGGATATTTCCTATGATGATTTTTATTATGGGTGGAGTGTGTTTTGGAAGATTTTTTTTTTTGTATCAAGTTGTAAATTGTCAACTTCTACTGATTAGGTGGGGTAAATTATCACATCATTATTATATGTTGGTTGTACTGACTTATTGTTAGGATTGGGTACATATTGAGTAAACAATTTTTAATCTCCTATTGAAGGTGGAGTGTGAATGATTTACATTAATTATAGTTATTTTTATATGTGGGATTATGTAAGTTATTAAAAGGCAATGTTTTGGTTGAGATTAGGCTAATTCCCTCACCATGGCTATTACCATTGGTTATAAGGTGGGTTCCATTGATAGGTTTTATTTTTTTTGATATTGCTATTTTTTTTTCTTATTTTTCCAAGATTGAGGATTTTTCTAATACCAATTATGATTTTGGTATTTTGATTGGGATGGTTGATTCTAGGGAGTAGATGCATCCCAGTCAGGAGAATTATAAAATTATGAATTGAAATATGGATAACAATATGAATTCCTAAATTCTATAATATTTACATCCATTTTTTACATTGGAAAACATATAATATATTCTCTACATGTTTCCAATGGCATGAATTTCCAATGTATCATTATCTTGTTCCAATATGTTGACTACTTTGACATCAACGACATGGTATTTACAATCAATTTTCTTCTTACAATCATCTAGATAATATACAGTCAAAGCTTATTGTATTTCTTATTGATTACTATATGTGTGAAATTTATTTATGTATCAAAATGGATAATAATGTCTTTAATCATATCTTGAAATAAGTTACTAACTTCCATATTTGATTATCCATTGGTGGATTTAGATATTTAAAGTGATAAAGTTCAGTTTTTATGAGTTATCTTCATTATTGTTCTTAAGAAATGTATCCATAAGAGACATATATCATAAAATGGAAATCATGATACATTTACACTACTCTTCATATCTAATGCTTCAATGAATTCAACCATGATTCATTTCAAAAATAAAAATTATTAATGGTTTGTTTAACACACCAAATTTTGGAAGGATGGGGAACATCTAGCATTTCCTGAGAAAAGATCCAAAAATCTGCCCATGGTCTATATCTATTAGGTCTTAATACACTATATCACTCAATTGGTTATAAAATATTCCATATAAGGGGCCTTTGTTGGTTTTAAATTTTAAACACTTACGATTAACTTAGACTTTTTTTTATTATAATAAGCATCTCATTCAAATTCTACATGAAACTTACAATATATTAATGTTTTCCATTTATCAGTTAGATTCAACAATGCATAAATGATGACAAGTAAGGTTTGTACAATCTGTGTAAAACTTCAAAAAAATTATTACAATCTAGACTACTATAACACTAAACTTACAATGCCTATAAAAATAGCAAAATATAAAGAAGAAGGAGAAAGAAAAGATGAGTATGCTTTATAGATATGATTCTTTTGAGTAGATAATTCCCTTCAGAAAATAAATATTTATGTGGCTAGCATAACATGACTAGGAACAAATATTATGCATGAGTATGAGGACCAATTTAGCTATGTAAAGACAGGGAATAAAATCCACTATATACATGCATAAGTAATGGTTGTCAATTCAAAAATATTTATATAAAATATAATTCATGAAGCATTAATAGGGATTCATCACATATGTGAAATACAAAAATATGTCCAAATAGCTTTAGTCTCATGCAAAGATAAAAAAATAACTAAAAGATTAGGTAAATACATAAGGGAAAAAGGAAAAACCATTTGATTTCCTTTCTATCTAATTCTATTCTATTAGTTGATCAAAAAACTATACCTTATTCTATCTAAGATCTAGTCTTTTATAGACAATTTTAGTCCATGGACTCATTATTTTGCCAACCACTAGGTAGTTAGAGGAATTCAATGAGACAAATCAACCTAAGATTAGGATCAATGAAGATAATGATTAATACCAAGGTAATCAATATTAAGGCCATGTTTAATGGATATCAATTTAATTTTGGGTAGTCAAAAGTAGTTAAAATTTATTTGGGTTCTCAAACGAACACACTCTAAACAACAAAAACCACGCATAATTAAGATAATATTTGATCTTTTATGCTCTTTCACTTAATCCAAATGTGCATGTCATGTCTAAATTTAATTCCAATACCATTTTTATTTTGAAATTTTTATTTTATGATCACTTTACCATTAAGAGACAAGCCATAATTCATCCCTAGTAGTTAGATTGGGCATGCAGACCATTCTTAGATTTGACAATCTTGATGGGTGAAATGGTCATCAATTTTAAGGTAAACAAGTAGATGTGGACGTCAATGTGTCTTTTATTGGTAATTTCATGCCATGTGGAAACTTATCCCCTATTTTTTACTCAACTATGGGATCAAAATGATTATTTATCTTATGGTTCTGATAAAATGAGATTTCACCAAATAACATCACCTCATTTAGTCAATGGTCTGACTACTTTTCTTTGATGTGTAATGACTATTTTGAGTATTCATGGTAGAGGGATCTCAATAATTGGAATCATATAACTAATGTTTGGTTTTATTACCTATTCATTATGCACTAATTACTCTAGGGTTGTGTCAAAGTAGGATTTTACAATGTGGCATCATCTTGCTTAGTCAAAATCCTAGGAAACTTGGCTTGAAGTTTAGTTGCCAAAGAGTCATAGAGCAGTGAGATCATGACAAGTGGATGCATCTCATTATGTATTAAGTGAGGGGATGATCTATTTTTCAAAGTGTTGTGAAATGGTTGGATTTTGACATGTGGTAGCATCCCACTTAATCTGGGGCCTAGAAGACTTTAAATGCATTAAATCCTCCGATGAATTGATAATATGATAAGTGGCAACATTTTGCTTAGTCGATGTCCTAGGAGACTTCAAATTTGACTAAGTCCAAAAGTATTTTTATGAATAATTTTGGGTCTTAAAAATCCATAAGCAACTATCACATGTCAAATAAATGAGCTAGAACTTGTGGAAAAAAGAAGCATAAAGTTCAGATACTCAAGTTTTATGAAATTGATTGAGTATAAAAATACAAATGAGAAGGCAAAAGGTAGCTAATTTTAGTGAATTAATAAATACCCCTATTTTCTAAATTCGACCAATTTATCCCGAATATATATATATATATATATATATATATATATATATATATATATATATATATATATATATATATATATATATATATATATATATAATGTCTAAGTCTAAAAATGAATTGACATAAATACTTAGTACAATCATCTCAAAATGAAATAATAATAGACCAAAATATTGAGAAAAGGATGGAAAAAAATCTGAAATAAGTTACATAATTTGCATAAGTCCAAGTCAAATTTTACAAAATAAAATTTTAGTGCATTTCAATATAAATTTCAAACTAAATAAGACTCATTAGACTTAGGCAAGTTCAGACAATTGTTTCAACAAAGTCCTAAAAGTGGTTTTTAGGCTAATTGCTTATAATGAAAATTTATTGGTTAGACTTAGTTAAAATAATTAGTCATGTCTAAAAATTGATTTCAACATCTATGGAATTTATCACATCAGACTAATAACTACAATAGGAAAAATCCACCAAACTCTTCTAAAACACAAGACTAGACTCCATAACAAAATAAAGGTTCCATGATTTCTTGATGAAATTAGGGAATGTTGTGTGAGTAAAAACAATGGTGATTATGGTGAAAAATACTCCTGAGTATTTTGGAATGATAGAAATGTGTCTATAAACATATTATATCTACATTAAAATAATGCATGGAACATGAAATAACTCATGAAAGGATGATGGAGTGACTATAGAACAAAATTAGATATTCACATTGACTAGTGTGTTTAAATTATGAATTCCCTTTATTAAATTTATAGGGATTAAATACTATAGTTGAGATCATAAATTTAGTGAATTTTACCTTGGGAAAATACCTGAACATTACTTTGTTTATGGGCAACATCTATAGGCCTGACAGAGTTTTCTCTCATCCCACTCAAAGCCTTGTTCTACTATCAATTAGGCATCCATATCTCTAGTAGAGATTACATGAATCACCTATAAATTGATATTTTTTGATAATATATTTTCATTTCTTTTATTTTAATCTCTCATTTTATTTTGATCGTCTCAATTCTAGGTTGGGGACAACTATGAAAAATGAGAGGTGAAATCATATATTTTTCACTTAGATCTTTGATGCAATAGCTTTGTCCAAGACAACTATGAAATCATATTCATTTTTTGTAAGGTTTTGAGATAATATCTCCAAAATAAAAAATGGTTTACTCAAACTCATCCAAAACATGAACCAATTTAGAACACATGTGAGAACCTAAACCTTTGAAACTAATTAGAAAATAGAATCTAGAGTTTGGGAACTTCTCAGAGAACTTATGCACTAGAAAACCACTCATACTACCTATGTAAAAACATGTTCTTCCTTATTATTTAATAAATGAGTAACCCATAGGTAAAAATGGTCAGACCAGACCTAATGACAAAAGCAAGAAAAATAGACTATACTAACAACAAAATTAGGAAATTAAAAATGATGGAGAAGTAGGAAAGCATAAATAAGTTATTTTCGAGACCACTCCAATCTCATTCAATCCTAGAAGTAATGATTGATGAAATTATCATTGATAGTAAATGAGACATCATCACCAATTAGACACCATACGCAGAAAGAATTCTCACCCAAGATTTTATAAATTTGATAAGGACCTAACCACATAGCATCAAACTTGTCATGCTGGCCTTTTTTCTCATGAGCCTTATACTAAAGAAGGACTAGATTATATATCTGATAGGATTTCAATTTGTCTCACTTTTCAAAAAAAATATTGATGACTCCTTGGTGTTTTCTAAAGTGTAGTAGGGTTGCATTACATTTTTATTCTAATTGTATCAAATTTAGGAGATGATATTCTTATTTATCATTAGTTCCTAGGTAATCTCCCATGGACTACAAGATATGGATTCTTAGGTTCATAAGTAAGATATGGGAATTTCAAAATAATATTTAACTCTAAGATTATCATACTAGAGTGCAAATTTTATAACATTATGCCAATACGTAGGATTCTTTTCCAAGATTTTCTTAATTACATCAAACAAGTTCTTATTTGTTGATTAAGCAAGCCCATTCCTTTAGAATAATAATTATATAAGGATTTAAGTATTAAATTATTATTATATTCCCATTTAGTAATTCAAATGAGGATAAATCAAGACCATTATCACATACTAGAACAAGAGGCATCCTAAACCTAGTGATGATATGTTCCTTAAAGAAACTAATTACCACATCAATTGTGAAATTATTTAATGTTTGACATTAATTTAAATGGGTACAATATTAAATTTAAGTAATAATGAAATTATTTCATGTATACTAATTAGTTTTGATAGCTCATACGAAGTCCTATCCCCATTTTTAAAATGGTCAGAACTCAATAACTGGTTGCAATGGCATGGTAGGGGTACATTCCTTGTGAGAAGTAACTTGTTAAGTATGAAAAATTTAGACATGAGAATTAGGATACTTAAAATCATATATATTCTAATAATCCACTCGAGTTATCTAATGTTTTTTAACACTACTCGAATCATGACTAGTTCCATATTTTTCATGGAAATCCTTGAGTACTTCAACAACTTCTTATTTGTTTAAACATCTAAAAAATGCCTTCATGATTATTTATGTATAATTCACCTAAATCAATCATGAAAATGATACTCTTAAAGGGTAATTATTTTTTTGAGTGTAACTGAAGTGGTTTGGATACTCATTGTTCATTAACTAATAAACTATGTGATGATACCAATCATTTTTTGTGATAGTCTACACCATATAGTGTTGGCAAATTATTTGTGGATCCACTTCAACCATTGCCTTACTGAGTCCATGACCTCTCATTATCTTCACTCATTGGAGATATAGATTAAATTATTATATAATATACATCAACTTACCATGCCTCTCACCTAACTCATTTTGCATTATTACTACTTTTATAGCTAGGTCATGCATAATGATAAATACCTTGTTGTGTAGGATGTATTACCTAAAATTATTAACTGGTTTGATCAATGTAAATCTTTTTTTTCAATCATTTAATAATTAATTTTATAATTTATGAGTGGATAACTCATGAATGATATGGGTATCTCATCTCCAGCTTCATTTTTCTATGTCATAACAAAATCACTTAAGTGTTTAGATGCAAAAGAATAGATATAAAATGGTTGCATATAGTCAGGAATGATAAGCACCAGAGTGCTTATAATTTATGTATTTATTTTATTAAAATATGGTTGTGCTTTAGTGATCCATTAAATCTTAGCATCCTTATTTAACATGTTGTTCAAGGGTCAAACTATCTCTACAAAGCATGTGATGAATTTCCTTAAAAAGTTGATTTTGCCAAATAATGATATAATCTCTTTTCTACTTCTAGGAAATGGTATTTTTAGAATTGCATGAACTCTTTCTGGGTTTATTGATATACCTCATTTGAATATGATGTGGCCTGACAACTTTCCTTCAATCATCTTAAATATACACTTATTTGGATTTATGTAAATTCCATGATCTTAACATTTGTGTAGCACCATTCTTAGGTCCTTAAAATGGTCTACATGATCCTTGGAAAATATAGTCAAGTCATCCATGTAGATGATAATACATTTTCTAATGATATTTTTGAATATAATAAACATGGTACATTGGAAAGTAGCACCCATATTGATTAGTCTAAATGCCATATTTTTGTATGTGAATACACCTCATTTTATGTAAACATGTTATTAATTATGTCCTTATAGTTGACCATTACCTGATTATATCTTGAATACCCATCTAGAATGACATCATTTGACATCCATTCACTATTTGTAACACTTCATCTAGTGAAGGAAATGGGTAGTTATATTTTTTTGAAGATTTATTCAAGTTATAGAAGTCCATACCAAATTAGAGTGCCTGACAGGAAATATGACTCTGGTTAAAAGAAAATTTTGCACTTCTTTTAAAATCAAATGCTCTAATGGTGGATTTAATTGGCCTTTCTTTGATGGAATGGTTTGACACCTAGATTGAGAGGGATAATATGAGTAATAATATAGGTATTTAACAATTTAAAATCCTTTTATCTCTAGGCAATAACATCATTGAAGAATTTTAGGGTTTGTATGATGCTTTATTTTTCACCTAGATTGTAAGTTGTGCTTAAAATCCCATTTTTTTATTCATCTGCATTGCCTAGAATGCAATGTCATGTGTCATACCTTTGGTAGGGGATATTTTGTCTTTCTCACTTTAATAATCAATGTCAAATAGCCTCTATATTGAGACCATGCTTTTTGGTATACTATTTGTTTTCAAGTTTATTTTTCCCTCTTCATCTATCTCAAACTCCCCTATGTCATCTTCATCAATAATATTTGATTTGAATACATTTGTGTTGGTGATGAATTTGATGATATGTTGATCATCATTGAACACTTAGACATCCTAAAATTATCATGAATATAATTAATAGAGACTAACTCCACTAAGAATTTTCTCAACTTGGAATTGGCAATTGATTTTAGAGTGCTAGCAATTATTGATAATGCATATGTCAAATAATTTATTCTAGGGTAATGTTTGAATATTGAATGTAGTGAAATATTATATTAACACTAAGATACGATATCTAGTTAATTTTTTATCATTACAATCATACTGACTTCTAACTTCACCATAATTCTTAATCACCAAGAACCTTCAAGTTCTTGACTATCTTCCTAAGAGCAAACTGGAAACCATGAACTAATGCCTCATATTTAACCACATTTTTTGTGGATCCAAATTACAGTCATTTTTTTTTCTAACTATGACTTTACTTATTGCTTTATGAGTTTAACTCCATCACCACACTCGCTCTTAGACTTAAAGACATCAAATCTCAGGGTCCATGAATGTTTTTTTGTAGTGAACTCTAAGAAGTAGGTGTTGTTACAATGTTTACCTATTTGTTTTTTTTCAACCTCCAAATTGTATACACTTTATTCTTTGATCGATAATGAATTTTTATTTTGGTCCTTAGTAGCATAAGTAGGTTTTGGATGGCTTAGAATCAAAGTATTTTCATCCCAATGGTTTAAAAACTCATTATTTTCACTTGGGAAACTCTATTTCAGCTCCCTAATTTGTAACTCAACCATTCCTAATGCAGACAAGAATTGTTAACAAATTTATTCTATACCTTGATCAATTTGTTCCACATTCCCATATGCCAAGGCAATATTATTCAATGAATATATTTTAGGTGCACAAAGGATATCATCCTCATCTATTTGATCTAACACCTCAAATACTATCATTTCTTGTATCATCAATATACTAATAGAGAAGTTTCCATGAGCTTCTACTTATTTTTTAAATATGTAAACCCCAAGTTATGACTTCTCATACAATATCTCATTTGTTTTGTTGTACTTGGTTACCATATGAAGAATTTTTGGCTTTCTCTAAATTTTTATTTGATTGGGTATGCCATGCCATGGGAGCCACATGTGGGATAAATTGGTCGCTGTGTATCCATTTATACTTTTGTAAAAATCTCTACTAGGAAACATACCATATGTATTAGGCATATCAACCACTTGAATTTTGATGAATTATTACACTCTTAGATTAAAATCCAATTGCATATGTATTTGGTTGAGTTCACAAACCACCTTGACCTCTGACTTGTCTAGCTAAATAATTTTTTTGTTTGACTTCATGAGATTTAGACCCATTTTTTGGTAAAATACATAAGACATCACGTTACCTAAAGCACCCTAATCCACCAAACACATGTTTAAGTTCTTACCAAAAATTCTTATCATTAGGAGGAAAGGATGAATTTTAGTCTTCTACTTTTAAATATTAATGTGAGAACTAGAAATCCAATTGGCTTCTTTCCCTTTAGATCAAAAAATTATTTTAATGAAAAATCATTTTGATTAAAGATATGGAGTAAATAAAACATGGTTATGTTGGCCTTCACTTTAGGTATTCTAAAATGTTGTATCCTAGTTTGTTTTGTTTCACTACCTTGTTGATTTGTTTGAGTATATGTTTGTTTTTAAGTTGATAATACGTCATAGGTTCTTTAGATGAAAATGGATTGTTACTAAATTTATCATTGAGTAGAACTTGAGTATTGTTCAGAGGAGTGGATGTAGTTAAAGGACTTTAAAATTTTCTCTTCAACTAGTAATTGTTTCCCATTTTGAATTGTTTAAATGCATAGACATCATCTAAGTTATCTTCAGGTTCATTATGAATTTTGAATAAGAACTCATAATTTTACAAGACTAGATATATACTCATAATCCCCACACCTTAACTAGAGTCATTATCAAGTATCAGTACTATCTCAAGGTTATTTGTTTCATTTTGGAAGATGTTTAAAAATATTATGAAATGAGCATAAACTATTTTAGCATGATCAATTGTGTTATACATCCTACACCAAGTGGAAAAGATAAATCAAATAATTTTACTGAGATTGAAACACTACTATTATTGTTCTAATTTGTATTATCAAGAGGACTAGGTACACCTCTATTATTTGACCTAGTGTTCCAATTCCTATTGGATCTCTAAAATTTTAAGTTTCTATTTTGAGGTAGGCTATTGATGGTTTGGTTTTTATTTTGAGTCAATTGTCTTCAAAAAATTACCATGTCATTTTTTAATCATTGAACCATATACTATAGATTTACTACATTTGGGTTCACATTCACATTATGTTGATTTTCTGTTTGTGGTAGAGGATTAATTGTTGGAATATTATCATTTAAACCCATACAGACAATATGATTTCATTGGTTGTGGGTGTTATTGATAGGTGTTTGATTATTTAGAAATTATGGGATAACATGTTGATTGTTATTAGGAGTAACATAGCCACTAGTAGTCTATATGGAAGTAGTGTTGTTTTAGGCCACAATAATGAGTTGTTGATTATTTTATTATGGTTTTTATGTGATTAAAAGGCATATAGGGTTAATTTTTGGGATTGTATTTCATGTTCATTAGATGGTATACCATATTTGGGCTTGTATACATAACACTAGGAATTGGATTCATCAATGACGTATTGTGCAGGAGAGCTTTATTGATCAAGGGAATATTAATATAGGCACATGGATATCCCAATGAAGGTAAGGTACCATCACCATATCCTTGTGGCATCATCTATTTCTCAATGATAATTACCTCGTGATATGCTAAATATAAGGTTACTAGTGTTTTAGGAGTGGTACATAAGATCATGGAGGTTATAGGGTCTAAGGTCCTAAAGTAAGTCTATATGGAAGTCACTTATATTTATGTATATGAGTATTTTATCCTATGGTATAAGTTATAGAAATATATGTTAAATAAACTCATTGGTTCATTTCGTTGCCTTCAAGTAGAAGTGAAGTGATGATATAGGACATCAAGATTAATAGGTAGCCTAAATTGATTAACATTATCATGAGATCATTCTAAGAGGTGATAGATCGGTCTAGCAATCCTAGATAGCAAACTTAACCAACTTCACATAAGGAATAAGGACATGAGTGGTAAGACACATCTTCAAATTGTATCTAATTTCAAATAAGTGCATCTTTAAATGCCTAAATATGTTCATCAGTAATTTGAATCCCAACATATATGTATTTTGGGAAGCATTTATTAAGATTCTTAGGTAAGCCATGAGTAAGCCCTAAAATGTTCACAAGGTAGCCACCTCCACCAATCCAATTAGGATTAACCATTGGTGGATTTTAAGGGATAAAAAATGGATTAAGGAAAGGGATACTAGTTTCAGGGGAGCTACTAGTTGAATAGATATGACTAGTTTTAGAATTTCCTTTATCAGTTATATTTTTCCTATGTTACATGAGATATAATAACTAAATTCACCCTCAATAGAATTTTACCTTGTAACTATTCTTCTATTTTCCTATTTTTAAACCTATAATGTCTCATTCTAAATAAGGATTCTAAAATGTTACAACAATCCCTCCTTCTAGTGCCATTTTTATTGATGGATTATTTGACACACAAACTTTATGAGGGATAAGGTCAATGTAACCTCTCCTAAAAAGGTATCTTAAAATCTCGCCAAGGTCTATATCTACTAGGTCTTGGTAGACTAGATCACTTAGTTGGTTGTTGTAAGTTATTCCATATAAGGGATCATTGTTGGTTTTAAATTTTAAACACTTATGAAATAAACTTAGACTATAATTTTTAGAATAACTACCTCATTCATATTTTGTACGAAAATTATAGTTAATTAATACTTTACAATTATTAGTTAGATTCAATAATGCATAAATGATGAGAATGAAGGTTTTTGTAATTTGGATAAAACTTGAAAATAATTATTTTAATTTATACTATTATAATTCTAAACTATCAATGGTTATAAAAATATCTAAAGATAAAGGGTAAGGAGAATAAAATATGAGCCTATTTTATAGAGAAAATAGATATAATTCTATTGAGTAGGCATTTCTCTTGATAAAACTAATCTTTTTATGGCTAGCATAGCATAACCTAGAACAAAGATGATGCAAGAATTTAAATATTAAGTTAACTATATAAATAGAAGGAAAAAAATCCACCACATACACAAATGGGAAATGGATGTCAATTTTCAAATATTTCAAATAGAATATAATTCATGAGGTATTAATTAGAATTTATCACATACTGAGGTGAAATACATAAATATTTACAAATAACCTCAAGCCCATTCAAAGGAAAAAATTAACTAAGAAAGTATGGAAATACATAATTCAATGGGGAAAATCCACTTGATCTCATGCCTATCTAATTATATTTTATCATTTGATCAAATAACCACTCCTTTTTATATCTAAGATTTGATATTTTATAGACAATTTTATTCCATGGAGTCATTATTTCATCAACCACCAGGTGGTTTTAATAGTTCAGTGGGATGAATCAACTTGAGATTATGATCAATGAAGATCATGCTCAAACCCAAAGGTAATCAAAATTAAGGCCATGGTGATTGGATTTGAATTGAATTATGGGTGATTGTAAGTAGTTTAAGTTTAGTGGGGCACTTGGGAATCCATATTCTACACAATAGAAACCATGTTTAATTAAGACATTCTTTTTTTATGCTCTTTCACTTGATCCCAACATGAATTCCATGTCTAAATTTATTATGAAGACCCTATTTGAATTGGATTATGCATTTTATTATCACTCTACCATTAAAATATAAGACATAATTTATAATTGTCAATCATATTGGACATGTAACGCATCCTAAGATTTGAGGTCATGATAGGAGAAATGATCATCAGTTTTAAGCTCAATAGGCTGATGCAAATCCCAGTGTGTCTTTTGTTGGTACGTTCATGCCATATGTAAACATATCTCTCATTTTTTCTCAATTACAAACTTATAATGCACTATTTGTCTTTTAACTTTAGTCAAATGAGATTTCACCACATGGCATCATTTCATTTAGTCATGGGTTCAACTTCTTTGCTTTGATGTGTACTAACTATTTTGACGTTATAAGATGATGGGATCTTGACAAGTCACATTATCTCACTAATTTAGGGCTCCCCTAATTTTTCATGTTGTATTAACTACTTTAGGGCTTTAGAGAAGCAAGATTTCTTCAAGTGTCATCATCTCACTTAGTCAAGATCCATGGAGACTTGGATCAAAGATCAATTTATAAATATTCATATAGTAATGAGATCAAGACAAGTGGTTGCATCTCATTAAGTCAAAATACTAGGGAGGATATATTTTCTAAGGTGTTATGGAATGGTAAGATTTTGATAAGTGGAAAAATCATACTTAATCAGGGGTTTGAGAGACTTGAAATTCATTGACTACTCCGGTGAAGTGATAATGTGACAAGTGGCATCATCTTATTTAGTTAGGGGCCTAGGAGACTTAAAATTTGATAAAGTCATAAAATATTTTTATGAATAAGTATGAGTCTCTATAATCCACAAGCAACTACCATGTGTAAAATAAATGAGCAATAACTTGTAGGAAAAATAAACACAAAGTCAACATATTGCACTTTTAAAAATTAAGTATAAAAACCAAAGAAGGAAAAATCCAGATAGTTTTAGAAAAATAATAAATTCCCCCCCCCCTCTTCCTTACTAAACTCAATCAATTTATCCCAATATATATAAATAAACTAATTATAAAAATGAAATGACATAAATGCTTAGTCAACATACATTAAAATGAAGCAATAATAGATTGAATTACTAAGAAAAGGATGGAAAAAACTTTGAAAGAAGTTAAATAATTTGAAAAGTCAAATTGTCCAAAAGGAAATTTCAACACATTTCAAAATGACTAAAACTCATTAGACTTAGGTAAATTCATTAAAAAAAATTAATAAAGTACTAAATGTGATTTTTAGACCAAGTGCTTTTAATGAAAATTTCTTGTTCAAAATTGATTAATATAATGAAGCATGTCTAAAACTTGAGTTAAAAATATAAGGACTTTCTCACATCACACTAACAATTTAAACAGGAAAAATCCCCCAAAATCCTCTAAAACACTAGACTCAACTTCATAAAAAAGAAAGGTTCTATTATTTATTGATGAAATAGGGTGTGTTGTGCAAGCAACAACACCAAATTGATAGCTTATTTTTCCATAGTGGTTTACTCATGTTTCTTCAAGATAAACATGAACTTTTACAAGTATCTAACTATTCATATTCATTTTGTGACATCTAGAAGATGTCATTACTTGTTTAGTCCCTTGCATTATATTACTCCTTATTCTTAAGAAGGAATTTATCCTTCATCTCTTACGAGATTGCATCCTTTCCCAAGCTCATAAACCATCTAAGGGTTAAATCCTTGAGTGTAGCTAAAACAAATTTATTTTTTTAGCATCCCTATTGTAGTCATAACTATTACATAGGACATCAAACTCAATGAGGAATGTATATGGATATTAATTAGTTATTTCTATGAAGTTGGGCATAGTGGAGAGATATATTTTTCATGATTACATCTCCTATAGGATTATTGATAGGAAACTCAAAGGTTATGGTCTCAAAGGATTTTTCATGATTATCTTCCATGATGTTTCAATCTACTTATAGATCAGAGAGTTATACCACCCACTTTCCAAATCCATTGTCAAAACAATTCCATGATGCATAATCAATAGTCATTGTAAGTTCCTTAAATGGACATGAAAATATTCTAACTAGGGATTATTGAGTGGGACTTTCTAGAATTTCTTTAGGAAGTTTAATAAAGATATATTGTTTGGTTGAGTCATAAGTTTCAATATGTTTTTCAATCTTCTTTGGGATTATATGAGCTTTGAATTATATTGTAGATATGAGTTTGCGTGAGAGTGGAAGGATATGAATACATGATCCTTGAGTGTGAGGTGGGTAAATAGGCACTCTTTGAAATGGTGATAAGATGTATTTATTAGGGGTATGGGGATATTCATGTCCTTTGTTCTCATATTTTTTTACAAACTCATCAAAAAAACTTCTAATGTTGTTTCGTTTGCATCTAATAGTTGGTGTGAATCAACCAAAATTATTTCCCTAGTTTACGTAGGTGATATCTTCGCTTTTATAGGTAAGTTATCTATTTCTACAAGTGATGTTTATGTTGTTATAGCCAATAATTATTTTACTTCAGTTGATGTTTTTATAGGTGATATTTTTATTTTTGCATTAAATTTCCCATATTCTTATTTTGAACATAATCTATGTTTCCTAGGCAAAATTATTCCCAAGTAACTTCTTTCACGTTGTATAAAAACACTTCCACCTTCCTTTTGTATTTTGTTGACCTACCCTACACAAGGTCAGTTTGAGGGGGGATTTTTTTGGGTGTTTACTTACTCTAATTTTTAAGAAATAAAACCCTAGTTTGGAAAGTATTAAAATCACTCTTGAAATCAATAAATATTATGCTATAAAACCATAAATTGTATTCTATAAAATGGGAATTTTACTTCTAGAAAGCAAGAAATTTAATTTTAGAAAGCATGAAATTTTCACCTTTATAAAATATGGATTTTGCTTTAATGAAATTAGGAAACTTATCTCAAACCTTGGAGATTTTAATGTTTAAAAAATTCCCTGACAACAATGACAAAATGATTATAAAATTCAATTCCCCAATTAAATTTGACACAATCCAATCATTTTTTATGACTCGATAGAATGTGATCTAATAGGGAAATCATTTGGTTTATTAAGAATGCTCATTTATTAGAGTGTCAACCTAAGGTTTGTATAAATTTTCAAGGTCTCAACACTATATGTGCACACTAGTATCTTTAAAAATTTAATACACTAATTTTTTGTTTATAAGAAACACACTTTGTAGAATTGTAAATGATAGAATGTAAGCACTCTTGCATGAAGGGAAAGATACATAAATGAAACTAAGATTATTTTGGAAGCTTCTTATATTTGAATTGTAGATAATCAATCAACCATACATAATAATATTTACTTATAATGATATCATTCTAAATTAATCAAGAGACATCAACACACATAATAAACATATAATTTGAATAGAAAATATCTATTTAATGGATGGGATTGTCATAACAACTTCTCACAAGTGGGTCCTACTTGGTTGGACTTGTGCTTCAAATCCATTCATTGATTATATATGCTTTATCTTAAATCAGTTCAGTTTCGCTGATCAAATTTTGTATCAATAGAATGATTACTACATGAAATTTAAAAATATTACAATAGTTTCTTCACTCAATATGCTTCTAAGTTTATGCTAATCTTAATTCTAAATTATAA
The DNA here is from genome assembly GCA_037957365.1 of Torreya grandis. Lineage (NCBI taxonomy): Eukaryota > Viridiplantae > Streptophyta > Pinopsida > Cupressales > Taxaceae > Torreya > Torreya grandis. Next base: position 1,187,303 of record JARHVA010005478.1, read on the forward strand.
TTGCCTAAAACTCTTCCCCTATATATAGAGAGAATGTTTTTATTATCTAAACAAATAAATAATAGTTATAACTATAGGCTTTTGTATAATGACATAAATCATAAGAAGATAATAAGGTGTTGATATGGTTAAAACCATATAATTGTAAAATCCATAAAAGAAAAGGATGATTTAATGGTGTTCCTATATAATTACAACTTCAAATCATATTTTATATTTTTTAGAGATTTTTGAATTAGTTTGAAGATGGTTAGAATTGAAAATTAAAGTTTTTAATGTGATTTTTAAAATGATAACCTACAGTCATTGTTTTGAGTGCATTAAGCCAGTTGTTTTGAGTGCACTTAGCCATTTATTATGGGTATTCTAGCATCCAATCAACCAATGGATACATGTATGTTTGCCAAAATGGTTTCAGACTAATTGAACATATAAACACATATATTCCCATTCCAATTATCCATGAAATCATAAACCATTATGAAACCATTGAATTGTTTTAAACTAATAAATAACATATTTAAAGTTAATATTTCCTTTGCATGCATGCATGCATGCATGCATGCATGCATACATACAAACATATATATGAGTATATTTATGAGTATTTTGGAATGGAAACTATAACAAAAAGAAACAAAGTATAAAATGTTTGGACATTAAATGAGATCATTATTGGGTCTCATCAATTTCCTTCTAAATTATGCATTAAAACACAAATTGTGGTGGTATTACACTATGAAGGTCATGAGTTTTCAAGAGTGTTGTACTAGTATTATGTGTAATCATAATCAAACTCAAAAATAAAATTCTTAGTCCTTTAGTTATTGAGTGTTTCTCTAATTATTGGTTATACTTATATATGCAAATCAATTGCATTGTAGTGTGTTATTGAATTTTTTAATGCCATCTTCTTACTAAATGTTCTGTTATATTTTATTTTTCCTTCTCTTCCTTAGTGGATTCATCTTCTCTTGAGATTGTAACCATTTAAATTTCATGTTCAATGTGATAGAGTCATGATATTTATCCAATGTTTCCCCCATTACTCTCATCCATTATTTTCCCAAATTTTCATTGCATTAATCTAAGGTATGGTCAATGTGAAATGAAACTAAACATGTTTTTGGCCAAATTTTTATTAACAACTCTATGGATATAATGTAGCATTTAGGCTCAATAATATTACCCAAATGGTGTTTTTCGTACCCCATATATTGAATAATTATCAAGCTACACATATTAGCCTTGTACATATATTAGCCTTGTGAAGAGAGGAAACTTCCACCTATGTACATTTCTTACCATCAATGATGAGACTAAGAATCAAGGGCTTTAGATTTTATGGATGTTTTATAATTTCCTCCTTTGGTACCATATTACTATTATTTATTATATCTTACTTGTGATTTTTATTTACAAGAAACCCATATTTGTGTATGTTATCTTGATTAATTTGGGTTTATTTCTATAACTTATCTTTGTGTGTTTGATCTTGTAATAATTGCTCAATTTCCTTTTGTTTCCATTGTACTTGCTCTTTATGTAACCTTTTTTTCATCATGTTCTAATTATAGTGTTTACTGTTCCATGATTCCACTTATAATATTTACTTTTTCTCTTTTAGTAACATGTCTTGTTGGCATTGTGGTTTTTGTAAAAAATGTTATGAAAATTACTTGTGTGTTTGAAGAGATGTGACATTAAATGTAATATTGTAAAGTTAGTGTTTACAATCTTATCTTCAAGTGATATAACCATTAAACATAAATCCTTAATTTATTATGTTTTTTTTTTAATTAATACCACAATAAGTATTTTCAATATGATTATGTTGATTATTTTGAGCTATAGCCTTTCATTTATCCTTACAAAATTCTACCTCCCTAATAGTGTCTGATTTATCCCTTTTTAATGAATCCTATCGATATGTTCCAACTCCTAAAGGTGTGAATATAGCATGAGATAAGTATTATTTGGGGTAAATATTATTGAAATTAAGGATATGTAACATGTCATCTATTGGCTTTTGGATATCATCATCATCATTAGCATACCAATTCATAATTATATGATTAGGATCCTTGAAATTGGACAAAAGAGGAAGATATGGTATTTTCTTCTTGTTTTATGGTGACTATTAATTTTTTTTTGTATCTTCTTAAATGCTTGTTATTGGTGTTTTATCATGTTATGTGTTTGACTCGCCTACCTCATATGTATGATCTGGTGTGATCATTTGTGTAGGTGGTATAATGGAATGATCTTTGAATTTTGATTAAGTCATTTCTCACTATTTAAAAGGTGTATCATTTATTGGAAGAGAATATTCATATCCATCATCTATGAACTTCATACATCTATGTAATGTAGAAGGTATATCCTCCATGGCATGCATCTCAGGTCTTCCCAAAATTAGATTATATTGAAGTTGATTGGACATAACCTAAAAGCCAATAGGCACTATTTTGGGGGCTACTAGTAAGTCCAATGTTATAGATCCAATTTTTTGATAAGGAGTATTATTGAATCCCTTGATTCTTTATTCTAATTTCTTAATGTTATTTATATTAAGGACCATTTTTTTTAATAAAATAGAGTTATTCATATTTATTCTTGAGCCATTAATCAACCAACACACTTGATTAGCTTTCCATATATCTAATCTTAGATTAATAATGGAAGATATCTTTCTATGATGTGTTTGGAAGGTAAGTATTCATCATTTAATGTGACAACCTTGTTAACATCCTTGACTATATTCATGATAAAATTTAATGATGTTGGTTGTGTATCACTACAAAGATTTTTATCACACAAAATATCGTATTAGATATCTTTATAAATTGTTGATATTTTTAATAAACTAAAAAAAAATTACTTTAGCAAGGGTATTCTTGAGTTGATCATTGATATCATTACCCTTATATTTATTTTCCTATCTTGTGGGAAGTGGAAGGGGTTACGGAGGAACATGTTGACAACCTTCATCCTAGTGGGGTGGGTGAGGTACTCATCCTCACCTAGTGTTGACAACATGGATATTGGAGTCTAATATGAGCCTTGGGTTAATAATAGGAACTCATGATGTTGATTGATATGACCTTAAGGTCTAGGAACAATCGGAACATATGCAATCATGAACACCATTTCACTCTTGGTAGTGAAATATAATAACTAGGATTAGATAATATAACAATAAGAATTTAAGAATGTTTGAGATTGTAAATTATTGATTCAGATTTTTATGATTTTTGATTTGATTAATTCATGTATATAATTGAGAATAACCTATAAATTAAGCTAGCATGTAATACTACATTTAATAAGATGTAATAAAAATGAATTCATTGTTATTTTTCTTTGAATTTGAAACTTTAAAACAAGGACTAAGGGTGCATGTAGCCAAGTGTGTGTTTATTCTGTAGACTCTCAAATATATTAATCCTAAGTGTAAATAGTGAACACATGAAAAAAGAATTCCACCATTCTCATAGTCAATATATCTCATCTTTTTGGGTACATTTAGATTTACCTCTTGAGGCTAACTACTTATCAATACACTAAAATAATAAATAGTCGAAGGCTTCTTATGGCTTAATATAAAACCCTAGGTATTTATGATATACCATGAGGTACATGGAAATTAACATCTATGAATAGTGTTGTCTAGTGTCTTAAGTATAAGGGAACTACCCCTAACACCATGGCTTAGGTAAAACTACATACCACTTTTTCCAATAATGATATCTCCTAAGATTTTTAAAATTATAGGAACATAGTTTCTAGGAAAACAAAGAAAATGAAAAATGAAATTGAAAATCCAAATCGAAAAAGAAAATATTCAAATATTTAAAAACAATAGTTTGAGATCACCAATTAGTTTTACCCTATATTTGATAAAGAACAATAATTATTTTTTATAGTTATAGGTCTAAAAATAGAAATAGTAGAATGCTAAAGATATATAATATTCACCTATTATGATTTTGACAAATTTCTAAGTATAAAAAGTTGTTATTTTTGGAAAGTACTAAAAATAGATATACATAGCTTGCACATGGATTTTTTTAACTATTATGATTGTCTAAAAGTGAAATTACAAGCAAGGATCATACACAATTTCAAAATTAAGTGTAGAATAAGAAATAATATTTATATAGGTTAATTATAGGTGGAAATCAATGCAGTGCATTTGAGTCTATTGGTTGTAGACTTGTTCCAATTGAATGTGATAAGTCACTAAAGGAAAAGGACATAGAAAGTAGAATAATGGAAATGATAGATCAGAAGTAGAAGTAGAATATATTTATATACACTATCATTGTAAGTGTATAGTAGCACAATGTGTTTGATTATATTGATTGTGAACTTGTCTCAGTTGACTATGCTTAAAACTAGTCATTACACTTATGTTTGATGATCAATTTGAGATTTCAAATTAGGGATTTATTCTATGAAAATCCTTATTTGTCTTATCCTATATTTGAAATTTTTAACTCTGATAGATTGAAAACCTAAAATAAAAGAGAGAATTTTAATAGGCTAAGATAACCTCAATCACCCCATTGATGATTGATCATTACTCACGTATCCAATAATCCAAGGAGGAAAATCAATCCCACATAGTTATCCCACCTAGAGTGAATGTGTGATTATGATCCTTTGAATATATCTTTGAATCTATAAAATATATTTTACGTTTGACAATGATAGATCTTGACTTGCTTTAGAAGGCTCTTAACTTGGCTTATATCCAATCCTTGGGAGTTATCTTTAATTTGAAGAGAATGTGGTAGATTTGGATAATGTGTAGATGTGTTAAATTTTGAACAAGATGATAGAAAGTGTACCAAATGAATTACCTTATATATACATATTTATAGCCCAATATTTCTCTAATTTCCTTTAACTAACCACGCAAAACTTGTGAGAATACCCAAAAGAATTTTTTAAATTTCAGAAACTGGTTATTATTTGGTGGGGGGTGTAGTTGGCCAAAGTGGATAGGAACACAATGAAATCATTTTATCTTAATGCATAATTGTCCAAAATAATCATGAACAAATTTCCTATGTTTGACACAATCGAAGGTGATTTTAGATAGCTTGATCATTTGGCATTATAATTTTTATGTAGTAGTGATGTCAGACAAAGGGTTGAAACTATATATAGATAAATGGCTTAAATAAATGGTG